>JAJIYU010003491.1:0-26609 GCA_030144865.1 Tinospora cordifolia
ACTATAAAACTCCTGAATAGTCATATTCCCTTGTCGAACAACACGAATATCAACTTCCAATTGATATTGTTTAGCAAAATTGGATTGAGTATAAAGCCTTGCCAAATAACCCCAAACGTCTTGAACAGTTTCAAATTTCGCTAACTGCGTACCAATTGTTTGTTGAACAGAGTTGTTGATCCAAGTAATAATCTTTGAATTGTTGGCATCCCAAACGTCTAACAACTCTGCATATTTTTCATTAGTGGGATCTATGGGTTTAGTGTTCGTACCAGTAACATAACCCCACAACTTTTTACCTTTTAAGAAGTTTTTCATCACATAGCTCCAATAAGAATAGTTTTGACCATCTAAACGAACACTAATAGATTGAAGTGAATCATCTCTTTCACTAGCCATAGAGAAATTAATCCAATATCAATCTGCGTTATGCAATCAAACAGTAGGAGACCCAGAATAGTAGAGAACAATGAGCAGCAATGGGATTTCCGAGCACTATGAACACAAGACAAGGCAGCAAGACTTGGGCTGAACAGCAATAGGTTAACCGGCACGCCCGGTCCAAGTTGGAAGGTGAGTTACGTGGGCTGAGCCAAGGCTTGGGCGGGCTAGCCACGTAGTTTCTAGAGAGGAGAGCACTGCGTGAAGCTGGTTTCACAGAGCAGCGGCAGAACACAAGAACAGACCGGCGAGCAGTGTAGGGAAAAACCAGACCGGCGAGCAGTGCAGAAAACCAACGGCGGCCAAGACAAAGAAATCGACCAGCAAAGAGGTGCGCAGTGAGCTGGGCGGGAAGCAAAAGCAAAGTGCAGAACAGAGCAAAACTGAGCAGAGCAGAAACGAGCAGAGCAGAACCGAACAGAACAGAGGAAGCACACCGAACAGCAGCAGAAGAAGAAGAAGAAGACCGGCGACCAGCAGTGCACTAGCGGTTGGTGATTCAGAGATGCGTTGCACGTTGGGGTGATTTAGCAATAGTTGCAGCACGTTGCAGAAAATGGCAGACGAGTTGGAGAAGAAAAAAAAGGGCGACGGCTGGCAGCAAATGCAGAGGAAGAGAAGAACCAGTGATGAAGCAATGCAGCAAATCAAAAGAACCTGCAATAGGGAGCAATGGACAAGCAACGAACGTGATTGTCGTCTCTGGTTGCAGCACGTTTCAGAGATGATGCAGAGTAGATTGATCAGAAAGAAGAAGCAGCAGCACAGAAATGCGGCGTGCAGTGGCAAATAGCAGTGCAGAAGAAGACTAACAGCGACTGAAACAACCAAACAAGATGTAGAGAAACAACCAAGCAAGAGGAGACTAACAGCAACTGTGCAGAAACACGTGCAACAGAGACAACCAAAACAATGGGTTACAGCACCGACTAAAACAGAATCTCAGTACGATGAACAAGGTAATGCCGCTAACGTTACCGACTCTGATACCATGAAAAGAAGGAATTTTGTCTTATTAGGGTTTGCAAAAGAATGATAACTACAAAATGGATTGTGGCTTATATAGCCATTACATACAAAAGGAACCTAAACTACCATATATAGAAAGAGAGAGATAACCTAATATAGTCTAATAGCAACCGCAACAAAGCAGCTTTGCTCCGCCTCAACTTCCTCTCTCTCTGTTCATTTCAGTCTTCTCTTCATGGACCAGTTGCACACCATGAATCAGTTGCAGCAGCTGCTCTTCTTCTTCGCTTCATCCTCTTCTTCTTTCGGCAGTAGTAGCAGCGGCATTAAAAACAACAACAACAATAGCAGCCGCAGCTTGTTCTTCATACCAGATTTTCTCTTCCATCAGTTCGTCCAACACAGCAGCCGAGTCTTCATCTTCCAAAATCGAGCATCATTAGTAGTCCATTTGGCCAGCAGTAGTTTCATCCATTCTTTCCCCCCTATTTTCTGTTCTGATCTTCCTTTCTTTCACACCGAGTACGCAGCAAAGTTGTTGCTCCTCTGTTCTTGTTTCCCATCACGGTTCTGGAACAACAACTCCAAGCAACTGTAGCCTGGAGCGGCAACAACAATAGAGCATTATAGCTCTGTTTTCCTTTCTTCCCTCTCTTCTTCTCACCAACCTGCTCCACCACAACCAAACCAGCAACACACCCAAAACTAGCACGTCGCTGGTCATTGCGCTTCTTCTTCTTCCGTTCTCATTTCACGGCAGCAGCAGCAACATCAATCGCAACCATAGCAACAGAGCACCCTGCTCTGTTTTCCTTCTTCTTGCTCACGGTTCCAGTTGACCACTTGATCATCTTCTTCATTTTGTTTATGAGACAACGCCCCAGAACACATCATCGCTGTTGTTTCCTTCTTGTTCTTTCATTTCAGTCTGACAGCAGCTATAACAGTCATGATCCTCTTCTCGATTCTTCTTCCTTCCAGAGTCTATCTTCCCTCCTTAATTCTCTTCTTCAACAAGCTCACCACCAAACCAGACTTTTCTGGTTTGGCCAAAATTTTCCTTTTTCTTTTCCAGATTTATTACTATAAACCTTCATTAAAATTTATAAACATGTATATTGTTTAATCTTTTTTATATATATACTAATCATTCGCACATATGTATATATATATCAACCTTATTATAAATTTTATACCTCTATTCTCTATACCATCCTTAATCCTTATTATACTTTAATAATATCGTTATTCTTGTTTTTTTTCATTTGATTTTACTTTGTCTATTATATGCATGAATATGTTTTAACCATCCATTTATTATAAATTCTCAGTTCCTACTTTCATCAATTTATTATATCTTCTAATGCCACATTTCATCTCATATATATATATTATCATCATCATTATTATTATTATTCCTATCTAATTCAATCAATATCGATT
This sequence comes from Tinospora cordifolia, assembly GCA_030144865.1. NCBI lineage: Eukaryota > Viridiplantae > Streptophyta > Magnoliopsida > Ranunculales > Menispermaceae > Tinospora > Tinospora cordifolia. The sequence goes on from JAJIYU010003491.1 coordinate 2,854, forward strand.
TTTCAATTATTATTTTATTTATTTTATGCTCACTCACGACGTGGCATGATTATAAAGTTACGGGGTGTTACAGTAGATAAACTTACCCTAGCTGCTATAGTGGCCCCACCTCTTACTCTAGCGGAGATGTGCCCTCCATTCATTTGCCCTTTTTTGTGTGCCCAAAAGCCTACTTGCCCAATTGTTCCTATCGAATTCCCTTCACCCAATCTCATGAGAAGCAAGCCCCTGGGCCTTACCTTAATCTATCCCTAGACAACCAACCCTCGCCTGGTTGGCATTGGAAAGATAACCAAAGGTAATGCCAATCCTGCTTACTCTTTTTTTGATAGCAAAGGCGAGGAAATCTGGTAGAAGCAAAGTGCTTACATTTACATAATAGGGGCTATATTTTTTGTTTGATGTGAAGATTGATTGTGAATTCTCTAAGTGCACAATTGTGGTTATTATCTTTTAGTATAGTTTGAAGATGGACAAAAGCTTTGGCTATAGATTATATAACTTATCCTCATTATATAAATCTTATATGGAAATGCTCATTATGTACACAAAATCTTATAGTGACGTTTGTTGATGTGAATACTAATAATATCAACTTGAATTAGTTTAAAGTATGTGCTTTTAAATTGTCAATCATGTAGAAATTTGACCAAAATCTGAAATGCAATGTTCTTAACAAGTCATTAGGTTTTGTTGGGTCTAGGAAATCTACATATGTAACTTTTAATATTTTAGGGGCTTTCCCAAAATGAAACTCTCTCTAACTACCCCCAAAAATGAGATATGAGACTTACCCTTCAAAATGTTGAAGTGGGATTTTCTTAGAGAGTAGGAGGGAGGCCCCATCTTAGGCATCTAGCAATGTGGTGTTAATGTGGGTGGGGGTCCCCTCCCTCCTTCCCTTATAAGCCCATTTCAAATTTGAATACCCCTTTGCGTTCCCCTCTTTCTTGCGTGCAACTTTCAAGCCCTAAGCTTTGGAGCTCCAAAGGGCATGAGAGAAAGGTTAAGCCTCCCGTGATGAAGAGGCTACAAGATAAAAAAAATTTTGTTCTTTATATTTTGAATTGGGGCTCCCATCCGAGAGAGAATCCTTTTTTGTGCAGTCTTTTCTTTTGTGAGAATGCCCAACAATAATCTTTTACATTTCTTTTTTTCATTTTTTTCCTATTTTTTCTTTTACATTTGGGAGACAAGCTCAAATATTCTAAAAGTTTGTTTGTTGACTGTACTCAACCCATTAGAAAATGGGTTTGGTGAACATAATGTTTTAAAGGTTGTTGACTGACATTTGTTTGATTGTGGTGCCACCTAATGGTTGCAAGTTGGGTAGGATCGGAGGCCAAACCCCAACATAGACATGACCTCTCTGCAACCCTATTCAGAACATGAGTGAGTGAAAGTGCCACCTCCAAATCCACATCATTTGAGGGTTTGGGAGCAATTTCTAGGATTAAAAAAACCTTGAGCCTATGGATGTGAACATCATCTAAATAAATTAGGTGTGTCTTGTGCTTGGGCATGCTTGAGGAAGCATGGTAGTTAAAATTGTGTATCTCACTCTCAACAAAGAAGAAAAAAATGGAAACTGTGAATTAAAATTTTGTCTTTTATGATTCAAAATGGGGGGTCAGGTTGGTGAATAGATATTTAAATCTTATATTTATATACATTAAGTACATATAGAGTCATAAGGACAAATGGACGATTAGTGTTTTTAGCCAATTAGTCTTCTGTTGATTCAAGTAGTGAGTTCAACTCACTATTGGTTCACTCATGACTCACAAGTATAGATTCAAAAAACTAATTGAATTGTTTTATGGTTAGTCAAATCATGAATTGTTTGATTCAATTATTTTGACTACTATGATATAAATTGTAATTACTAATCAATACTTCAATGATTTAAAGATTTAATCATTATATTTTGAAATTGTGTAATATTTCTTTGTTTGATGTGACTACTTGAGCTGGATGAGAGGAAACTTTCACATCTGATTTTTAAAGAGGGAGGGGGGTGCTCGCGGGATCCCTTATTGGAACCTATTACAATTTTTCTTTTTTAAGGCCAGTAGCTAAAAAATCCCCTTTCTTACTATTACGATGTTCATTTGAATATAAAATCCAATGCCAAATACGACATTTTTAGCTAAAAAATCCCCTTTTTTTTTTACTACCTAGTTGCTTTAGATCTCAAGAGTCATTTTTAGTAAAGGGTCTTTAGGAAAGGCACAAGTCTGAGGATTGATATCAACCAATCAAACCATTTAGGAGTTTTGGATCTATGCCCAAGATAAAAATCTTGGGCTTAGGGCATAGAACAATTCTTAAATGACTCAAGTGCATTGGCCTGCTTGATGAGCACATGGAAAGAAAATTTGTCGAAATAATTCAAGTTTTCTAGCTATCGAACCAAATTCTAGTTGTAAAAAAAATTACAAAAATTCGACTTCGAAGATTTCGATGAAATTTGACAAAACTTCAAAGATTTCAACAAAACTTTGAAAATTTCGATGAAATTCATGAAAAATTTGGAGATTTTGGTGAAATTCATAGAATACACGAGTAAATAATATATAACTCTTAACATGTACAATAAACACTAAATCTTGTTCATGTTAAAAGACAAGGTTGAAACCACTATATTTATATTTTTATATTTAAAATATATTGATTTATATTTGTTTTCATCATTTGTAATAGAAATTATGTATATTTTTCCATTTACATAGAATTTTTTTGAATTTATCTAAGTCGACAAATTTTTACAAAACTTCTATCAAATTTCTTGAACTCTTTGAATTAATTCTTATTTTTGAAGGTCAAAAGTTTGAGGCAAAGTCAAATTTTCATTCCATGGATGAGCATAAATTACGTTATGTTAGCATGCGTTAGAAACACTGATTTTGTAACTCTATGAAGATTAAATTCTTTATAAGCATTTTAGAAGTTCCTTAGCTTTGAAAATTGTAGGAAGATTACACTGGAATATTGATAATTTCTAATTTTGAATGAAGCAAAATCATTTTTTGGATATATTTTCCTTGTGAACTAGACCTGATGGATGGTTTTGAGCCCAAAATGAATTGTTGGAGGACAACATATTCTAGTGGAGCACTAAAGAAATATTGTCTCAAGACAAAGAAGAAAGTTTCATCTTTTCTCATTGTGTGGGGTTACATGAATTTGCTTCCTCTTCTACGTTCCATCAACTGTTTACATGCTATTGGTTGTATTTTTTTGAATGTTCCTTTCCTTATTATTTATACGACATTGTTTTTTGGTATCAAGTTTGGTAAATATGAATACTGCTCATTCCATATAGGTGGTCGACAGACAATCATGGCGGAGTGCTAGAATCCCTTGGATATAAAGAAGGTTTTAGAGTGGATGTTGATGTTTTTGAAGGCACATGGGGAGAGGCTCCAAGCTTTTATGATATCCTGATCTCCAACATGGGGCACTGGTAATCTTGCTTTTATTTTGTTGTCTTCATGAATGTAAAAATGTTTTAAAGATGCATCCTATCTTTCAAAATGTTGAAAAATGTGTACTTGTTTAAAGATGGTTGTTTCCTGATTGTAAATATCATGTAATCTACATTGCTTTTGATCAACATTCATCTTCCTGCTTCCTAGTTCCTATGCACTGATATTTACATTATTGAGAACAAAAAAAAAAGGATCAGGATTAAAATGTTCCTTTTTACAAGCAAAGTTATTGATTCAAGGTGCGCTTATTTTCAGGTGGTGGGCACCTTCAAAATTTGATCAGATTAAATCTCCAATGCTCTTTTTCCATGAGGGTTTGCCTGTTATACCTCCCATGCAACCTAATCATGGCCTAAACCTGGTTTTGAAACACATGGTATGATCTTTACCTACTGTTATTGCTAGGAACATGGTTTTCAAATATTCGTGTCTAGTGATAACTGATAGACGCTATATGTGTGCAGTGTACCATAACCTCTCTCATTCATTTTCTATTATCTTTTTTCGGACAAAAAATGTACTATAATAACTACATCATATGTTCAGAGACTGGAAAGTACTAGATGTTTGATAGGGTATGAGAGATTGGGTGACATGTTTGTTCTGACAAGAAATTTATTGGCATGTTTGGCTTTCAAATATGTCCATGAACCTCATCATCATTAGATTAGGTGTAACATATGGTATGACAGCTTGGAGCATGTCAACTATCAATATAATCGACCGAGTTTGTTGTCAAATTTATTTTTGAGGATCAGCAAGCTCTGTTGCTAACCAAATTCTTCCATCTGCTAAATGATTACATGTAACACCCAAATTTTCAACTAGACCTCCGTTCACGTGCTGTTTCACGTGTGGATCGTCGCCCGTTGAAAATCGAGATGCTACTTGAAAATTTTTCATTATGTCAAAATCTTTTTCTTCAAAATTGAGTTCATAAAATTTTCTTCTCAAGTCAAAGTCTCAGTGAATGTTTTGTACGAAACAAACTATCAAAATAATCTCTCAATACATTCACTGGATTAGCAATACCAATCAAAAATATTGCAGCGGAAATACTTAAAAAACTATTATTAAAACCAAAATGGTTAAACAAGAAAAGTCATTTGAAGATAAAACAAACTAAAGTTAAAACCAACGTAAATACCTTAAAATAATCCAATAAAATACATGAAATTTGACCTCCAAGTCTCCTATCCCGGACAACCTCCCAAATGAGGCATCTAATTAAAGTGTGAGTCTTCAGATGTAAGTTATCATACTCTATGTCCATGTGTACCTGAAAAATAAAGTAGGAGTGAGCTCGAAAGCTCAATGGATCGATCCTACACATCACATGCATTGTACAGACCCAATCCAAAACATTACAAACACTTTCAAACATTAGGTGTTTCAAACATTCATTTAGTTTTGGTTGAAATCTAAGATCGGGAGAGGGTTGAGATGTCTCTCGGTATTCCCTATGATCCAATCTAATCGTAATCATAGAGGCCTCAGGTACTGGTACCAGCTAAAATCAGTCATATCTCAGTATCACAGTGTAAGAGAGAGTACTTATCGCGACTCGTACCGTTTCCCAAAGACTTCAAGCTGTCACAGGCAACTCCGGGTTGGGAATACCTATGATTCGCCTTGCAGCTCGACAATCGCACCGGTATGTGGATTCTTAATAAACCTTCGTCTATTTTTTTGTTATATAATCCAATTCAATCACATCAAAACATCGTTCATATCATAGAAAATAAATTGAATAATGCAAGACATTAATATAGTGAAATGAATGATCAAATGATGAAATCTAAATGCATAATTTCCTATACATGCATGCCATGATCAAGTAATTAATCATCACACGTCATTTAACAATACAAACAATTTAAATCAATTTTTCCAAAAATACTAACAACCTATTATTTATTCAAACAAATGTCTTGAATTTTAAATCCACATAATACATGTGAGTAAAGAAATCACGCCCACCTGAATTTCTCGGATTTCCTTTTTTTTTGTTCGTCATTAATGCTCGTTCTCATGGATGTCGATCTGAAATTTGAAAATGTATTGTAATTATTTATAAGTTTCTAATTTCTTTATTTTAATTTAATTACAATAATTTTCCTAACTAAAGTTTCGTAATAATTTCATCACTTTTTCGTTTAGTAATTTTCTTAACTAACCAGAATTTTAATGATCAGTTTTCATACATTAGAATTTATTAAATAAATGTTCTTAAATTTCTTAATTTCCATGATTTAAATAAATTATCCAAAATTTTTAATAAAATAATTATGAACAAAATAAGACTTCTATTGGTCAAAACTTTAGTCTCTTCCATATTTAAAATTTTTTTTCATTCTTTTTTCTTCTAAGAGATTTATGCTTTCAAAGGTTTATTAATATTATTATTATTCCTTATTATTATTTTTATGTATTTAGCTAACTAAATAATTTAAACTTTACATTTCTAAAATTCTCTTAGTCGCTTTTTCCTATTAAAAGTGTGTTTAATTAATTTAGAACTTTATTAAGACTTTCTTAATTTTTAGGTTTTCTAAAATATTTATCAACTAAATTTTTTTAACTCTAGTTTTCTATATTGCTAACCTTTTTTTTCTTTTTAATTTTCCTACTATTAAAAAGTAGGTTCATTTATTTTTATAATTGGTTCTAACTACGTTTTATCAGGATTACAAAAATAAGTTAAATAAATAATTGACTAAATTAGCATCGTACCTTTTGATTTTTCATCTCAGTTGAAATTCACGTTCGGGTCTTCAGTTTTGGAAAATTTCAAGTACGTTGGTTTTGCTTCTGTTCAATACGAAACCATAAGTTTAAAGATCAACCTACATCCGAATTCCAATTCTTTGCCATCGATTTAATCTGTGCTAGACAGTTCTAATATCCAAATTCCCTAGCAAATTTGTCATAGTATAGCTCAATCAAAGAATTAAATTCAGTCATTTGATTTTCTTCTTTTTGAGCTAATGTTTCGCTGTTATTAACTCAGAAAAGTATGCAACAACATCACTCAAACTTATAGCAACATTATTTTGTCAAGACCAGAATTTCGTTCTCACCTTACCCATTTTCATCAACCGGTCGAACAGAAATTAAAGCACAACTGATGGTGTTTGTTGTTCCCTCCACTTTGGTTGAACGATCCACAGCTCGACCAACCAGGTTGTGCTCCACTCCACCACGAATCAAGAAAACAGTCAAGCTCCTTCTTCCCCGTTTCCAACAGTCGGCCAAACCAAACAAACTCACGACACTGAACAATTTGCAACTCAAACCAAGTAGAGCTCCCTCTCTTCCGTTGAGAGCACCACTGAAATCAAATCAAAAGCTTCACCAACTCCTCTGTTTTCACAGTCTAAACCCAGATATTTGAAGCTCCCATTCCTCTGTTTCAGCCATCGAACGAACCCAAGAGTGACAGAATTTCTTGCAGCGGCTTCATCTTTCAATCTTTGGGTCAAGAGTTTCAATTTTTTTCATTCAATAATCACGAATCGCAAAAGAAGAAATCAAAGCCCAGAAATTTGAAACATAACGGCCATGCATGCCTCCTCTATCCCCTGTTTCCTAGTTCCAAGCGTAGAAATTCAAGTCAATTTTCTTGTTCTTGAGCTCATTTCCCCATCTTCATCTCGTTGCCCTTGATTGAACTCGCCCAAATCAGACAGCTAACGTTTTTCTTCTTTGGTCTTCGTATTCTTCAGTCTTCTTCTTCGGCTTCTTCTTCCCTTCATCTTCCATGGTCGATTCCAATCTTTAATAGAGCTACAAAATTCTAGAATTTTCTTTCATTCCCCGCCAAACTAACAACCAGAATTCTCTAGATTTACCATCTCATCGACTGAATTCGACAAAACCAGAATTCTCTGGTTTTTCCGATCCAATTTTATTTTTTTTTCCAGTTTGCTTGTGCTCTGTTCGGTCGACCTGCAACTTCTGGATTTTCAGATTTTTTTTTATTTTTTTATCACTTGAGTCATTGAGACTTTATTATAAGCTTGCATGTAAATATTAATAATGTAATTTTCTTATTCATTTTTATACTTCTATTATATATACACTTATATACATATATATATTTTTCAAGCTTTAATTCATTCTATCTTCCGATTTCTTTTTTTTTTCACCGATCAATGATTTCATTTCATTCATTTTCCATATTAATTTAAACTAATATTGACTAAGAATTTATTTTTCTCTTGTTATCTTCATATTTGTGTTTATTTTTTTTATTGTTTTTTTGTTCCTTTGTATTTTATAATCTCATCTTTTTATAAAATAATGTCTTATTTTATATTAACTCGTGAAGTGACGAGTTCGCGAAATTCTAGGGTGTTACATTACACATCTTCTGTATAATGATGGAAGGTTCCCTTTTCAATACTTGTCTATATAGCTCATATATTGTCCCCAAGACCCTGAAAATATCAGCTGCCTACTATAGTTTGTGTGTGTGTATGATATACACACACACACACATATATATATATTTGTTGTTTTTGCAAGTTTTAAAAGCATCAATTTAATTTGTTGAGTCTTCTAATTGAACATTCAAAAAACAGATTCCATTTGTGGAGGGAAAGATGCAACCAGGTGCCATTAAATTCTTCCGCACTCAATCCCCCAGACATTTCGAAGGAGGCGACTGGGACCAAGGCGGTTCATGCCAAAGAATAGAGCCATTGTTGCCAGAGCTAGTTAAGTACAATATTCTTATTTTTGTGAGGGCATCTGAGTCCTAGGTTGCTTGCATCAAAATATAGAAAATGACAAGTCTTATTCTTTAGCGAAAGGCGCAGACTTTATCTAATTTTTGTACACCATGCACTTCATGAGGACTTGAAGTTCCAAGATTTTGAAATCCTCAACTCATCAACGAGAGCTAGACTAAACTATGTGCTTGCTTTTTGTTTTTGTTAACATTTTATATTCCTTTTATCTTCCATTTTTTATTATTTATTTATTATTATTATTATTATTATTTTTGAGTTGAATTAGAATCTGTGATGGAAGTTATGACTCTAATCTTCAGGTTGAAGAATTCTTTTCTCTGGAGAAAAATGCGACAAATGTGGAAGCACGCTTGGTGAATCAGCACGTTTATAGAGCCTTAAAAGGGTCAAGTTTCCATATTTTGGATATTACCCACACCAGTGAGTTTAGAGCAGATGCACATCCATCCACTTCTGGTGGGAAGAAACATGACGATTGCATGCACTGGTGTTTGCCTGGGGTTACAGATACCTGGAATGACTTGCTCATCGCACATCTACGCAACATTTAGTTTGGAAGGGGGAATTTCATTAATTTCTAGCCAAAAGATTAAGACATCTTCTCCAAGTTCCTGCAGATAATAGCCACTTCAACATTCTTAAGTTTTGGTGATCAAGCTGTAATTGGCAAGCTTTTAATCTTCTCTAGAGCCTATGGCCTGTACTTGTTGATTATATTGGAAAGAAAGAAAAAAATCTGGCTTTTACATTAAGGTTAATGCGTCCAGAAAAAAACTGGCTTTTTTTACGTTAAGGTTGATGCGTCCAATGCTTGCGCCAGGTAGAGTCGTAATTTACTGTTTTTATCAATATTTGTACCATATCAATGGCTTGCTAAAACCCAAAATTTCAATCTGAGCGCTCCAACTTTTCTTTATATGGCCATTTGTTTATTATTACTCTTCCTTTTCACATTCGCTGTGAGTGCTTGAACACCAGCGGTCGTATTCAAAATAAATTACATGAACAAACATTATAATCAGTAGTATCTTTGAATTACTTATGATATGAGGACATATAATGGTGGGAACAGGAGACACATCGAGGACATGGTAACACGGAATGTGAGACGTCCACATGATGAGATTCATCTTTCTGGATCCGGAGACTTGATAAAATCATGATTAGACAATTAAGTGTTGCAGTTCATTCTGATGCTATTTAGAGTCATAGATATTAGGGCATCAACTATCACCGTATAATAGCACTGAGGTGGCACTCCGACAGATACAGACCGAGTGCTCAACGCTTTAATTAATTTTTTTATTTTTTATTTTAAAAAATTAGATGTGGTAGCGATATTTATACGCTCGGTACAGACCGAGCGTATGAGCATAAGAAATGTCCTTAGGATTGAAGAATGTCAATGGTTGCAATGTGTCATTTTTATAACATTCCTAGCCATCGAGATATATTTATATAAACGTGCATCTACAAAGTCAATTTGACATTTTCCATTAATATTAGTATCCGTTCACCTATTTGTCAATTGCGAAGTAGTTGTGACTTTACAAACCACGGTGAGTTCTATATATTCACTGTTAATAGAGATGAATACTCTTTTTTTAAGGCTTTGCCCCCTTACTCCGTAAGATTGGATCTTACTCTTTTATGAAAAATCAAGGAGTTGTTAGACTTAAATCGTGTATAGTTCTAGTTAGAGGTTGAGTTTTTAAGGATCAGAGCTAAGCTGAAAGCCTGAAACGCAACGCATTTGTAGAGTGTGGGCCGGGCCTAAAGTGGTAAGCCACAGCAAGTGACATTTGCACCTTATGAATGGAAATTAGATGGTATTCATTCATTGTGCGTGTTGTGTTTATCCGATCCCATTATAAATAATAGGTGTCTCCTCAGCTTTTTATTTTTGTTTATTTATTTTTCTTACTTGTAACAAGAGGGCAACATGGGAGTGTTGATGATAATGCACTAGTGAGTTGTATCGAGCTATTTGCACATAGTAGCAATGCAATAATTAATATAATTTTATAATTTTAGTTTTGTATCACCCTGATCAGGTCATTTGGCTTACATATGTAGCATAGAGATGCTGATGTGAGCATTTATTTACTTGGAAGTTTGCAGCAAGCAACTGGTGTAAAAAGTGAGTGTTGACATGGAAATATAAGTATCTAAAATGTATATATAATGCCCATCCATATTTATGCTTACCAAATTGTGATTATGTTTAAAGTAAATAAGATTCATGTTTAGAAATCAAAGACAAGAGTGGATTAAAAAACAGCTTTTGTTCCAAAAAGTCGGTCTAAGGTGTTGGCCAGCCCATCCATCTAGCTTCCGAGATTGACTGATCCTCCCTTAGCGTCCTATTATTATTATTTAATACTGAGCAGTAGTACCTTAGCAAGAACATGAAAAAGTATATTATTCAAGCTTGAGTCATGCTTATTATGCTCTCTCAATCACTGAGGACACTTGTTACTGTGTCAAGCAGAGGAAGCTTCATTGCAGGAGACTTCCTCGGTTGGCCTTAATATATTATATATATAGATATATGTCTTAATATCTGAACATGCATCGTCTTACTTAATTTCTGCTTAAGCACTTAAACTTTGAATAATAATTGAGAGAAAATGCAGAAAGAGGAGCAGAAACGGTCCTACGTTCTCCAAGCATTGAAGTCCGCAAGTCAAACAGCAGAGACTTCAAGTGTCGGCCACTATTAAATCACGACAGGGCAAGATCACTTTCAAAAAGAGCTGGATGAGCCCTTGAAGAGTCATTAAGAAACCATTAATACACACTGTTAGAGAAATGAAAATTCATTTTTTATTTATTTCAATAAATGCATGGCATGGTTTTGTTTTACATGGAGCAATTGCAAGATTATAATTAGAAAACACTGGCCCCTTACTAGGATCCCCTCCTCCCATATCTAATTAAAAAAAAAAAAAACCATCCTTGCATTGGCTCCTTCCTATGAACTCTTAATGACCCACTTTATATTTCGACAAGACTCATCTGGCTCTAAAAGAAACAGGCACAGCTAAGACATGCTTGGGATGGGTCCTCAATTATATTTACATATATGTATGTTTAAGCTTAGGCACATATATGATATATGCGCGCGTGTGTGTATTATATACACACGTACACACCCATATATATATATATTTATTTATTTTTATATGTGAGTTAATGACCCAATTTGGTGTAGTTGTTAGCTAGACACCCTGTAAAGCTCTTGTTCTTGGGTAGCATTAGGATTGATAGTGAATCTAGGTTTGGACTTATTAGATCATATAGTACAACTCTGATTAATTTAGTAGTCTTAATCACTGAAACTTGCAGGCAAAACAGTGTCATTCTTAGGAAGGCAAGATGGAGTTTTGTATGGGGTCAGTATCTTAATTACTAGACCTCCATCTCCACCGGCACAGCAAGGCAGGTTTGATCTTTGATTAAACATGAAAGACACTCCAGAGCTTTGCTTTGCCGCTCTCTCGCTCTCCATTTCTTTCTCCCTGTCAACTCTGCCTTGCTGCTGCTTTTAAAACCCCTGATTATTTGAACTGGAGATTTGGTTAGGAATAATAACAAGCCCAGTAGTTAGGTACTCAGAAAACTAAGAATTGGGTGCATGTGGAAAGCCCAGGAAGAGACTCACACACCACACACCTCACCAGTGTCTAGAAGAAATCATTTGACATTTGTGCGTGAGACAAATATGTATATACTTGGTGTTTGCAAATTGCAACTTGCCACTGTTGGACCCAGCCAATATTTGAGTAAGACAAATCTTTGGAAATTTTTGTGATGTAGGTTGATGGAGAGTTGGGCTTTGATATTGATGGATTTATTGTTGGGCTTGATAGGCATGGCACGTGCCACCTTTTTGGGTTTGTGGGGTCAGTGTTTGTAGCCCAATAACCAACCCCACAAAGACATGGCAGCGTTGTCTTCTTTATTTTTGGCAGGTTTGGTATAAGGTTAATGGAGCCAATCACCTTCATCTCAAAGACACGCACACACACACACACTCTTATTGCATACACACTGCAATACAAATCTACTTTTCTCTTCCCCCATCTACGACAAAGATTTCAGGGGGGATATAGGGTGGTTGGGCTAATGGTAGACTCCATAGCCTCCTATGCATATTTTATTACTCCAGGATTTTCTATTTATATTATTGTATTCTTTCATTTAATTTGTTAAATGAAACAGTGCTCCAATCGTTTCTTAAGTTTGTCTGTTTTTTTTTTTTATCAAAACTGAAAGTTAAAAAAAAAAAGTTATGAAAAAAACTTAGTTTGTTAGTTATATGGTTTAAAAAACACATTTAAAATAAAAAGGAACGAGTTGCTTTCAAATATATATATATATATATATATAGTTAATTTATTTTTTCTTTTAGTAAGTTAATTTGTAACTAAGGAAATCAATGTAAACTTCTTTACTATTTTTCCTCTTTTTTTTTTTCTTTTTCTTTTTCTAAATTTGAGAAAGTACTTCGTCAAAAAATCATTCAATCAACTTTAAAAAAAAAAAAAAAAAGGAAATCGTATTATATTTTCAAAAACTAGTTTCAAAGTTGATATCGAACTCCAGCATAAAACTTAATATAAAATGTAAACAAATTGAAGGAGAAGAGAAAGTTCCATGGAAGCGCCTCATAACAGTAGCTACCAAATTAATCCGGAAGGTGCAGTGGTCCACATAAAATCGTCATTTGGTGCACATATTTTTCATGCTTCAGCACGTTTTTGGGAGAGGAGCAACTTTGGAATAGAGTGGGTGAATTTGAATTCTCTTAATTTATTGTTCAATTTCTCAACCATCTCACTTCCATTTAAGACCTTGTGGTGAGAACTCGTCTTACCTTTCACAAACACAATTTTTAGACTTTCATGAACTTTGGAGAGATTCAAAAATTTAGGAGTGCTTAAAATAAATTTTCATAGACTCTGCAAAAGTTAAAAGTTAGTGTGAACTAAAAATTAATAAAAGTTTAAGATTATTAAATATAGACTTTAAAAAATTTTACAAGAAATACTTAATAAAGAGTACTTTTGCATACTTTAAAAAAGTCAACAAAAATTTAAGAGTGTTCCATAAAAACTTTTGCAAAATTTATTAAAGTCGAAAGGTTTTCTATTTGTGATTGAATTTTGTTGAGTTCTTATTAGCCTAGACTTCTAATATAATTTTTACTTAAAAATATAGAAAGAATTCTTCATCGCTTTCTCTAAAACCTTTTTGTAGACTTCTAATATAATTCATAATCTTTTTTTTTTTCTTTTTGAAAAAAAATTAAGATCACTATATTTAATTATTGTTGTGCCAAAACATTTCATATTGTACAAAATTTTTAAACTTCACCTCTTCAAACTCTTCTTAATCTCCTTTTTAAATATTCATATCTTACTATAAATATTGACCACACCCCATGTCTCATATTATAAATATTAGTATCTTTATAAATTTTATCATCTTCATGTAGCGTATAATTTATCATATCTCCTATTGGGAAGATCTCCATATCCTTGCTTTTTCTCACTTTTTATTCTCTTTTCTTTCTTTCTGTTTAATATCTAAGTTGTGCTTGAATAATTATAAACAAAAGCTACAAGGTTATATTCTACTTGAATTGTGTATAAACAAATCTTAACAATGACGAATATTCACAGTAAGTTTTCTCACGTTTATCTTTTCTTCATTCTTCTTCCTTTTAGCAGCTCTCTCTCCTGCTCGTCTTCTTTTAGCTGAGAATAATAATCATAGCAACATCTGTTCCATATGGTATTGATGGTTGACCGACCATATAGCAGTGCCACTGCCTACCTACATCTCCTCCTATACTTCTTCTAATTTACTTTTTAATCACTAGTGAAATGTAGGATTATGTAGTTGAGGTTATGAATAGTAGTAGACGCTTATTATTATTATTTTATTTAAATGACATTAGAATAGTTAATCGTTACATTTTTTTTTTCAAAGTTATAATAAAATTTAAGTTTTTTAAATTGATGTAAAAAAATGTCATTAATAAGCTCACTTGCAAGCAATTTATATTAATGATACATTTGTCACTAAAAAATAGGTCAGCAAATTATTGCAACAAATTAAGATTTTAAACATAAATAATAATAAGTTTATATAAGTCTATGAAAATCTATTAATGTACTTGATAAGAAATTTAAGAAACTTAATCGCAATTTTATGAACTCAATAAAAGTCTATCAATATCAATAAAAATCATTTAAAATAAAAGTTTAAGAAAAGTCTATGAAATTATTTTATATTTTAGAAAAACTATGAAAATTTAAAAAATTTCACAAAAGTCAGCCACTTAAATTCAAAGAAATTTTAATTGAACACACCCCCTTTAATTAATTAATACTATAAAGCTTGCAATTGAGCTAGTTAATAATAATAATAATATCATACAACATGTAACATTTGCTTAATTACAACTCTTAAATGAAATGATATACATTTTGAGTCATTGATTGTGAGTGGAAGAATTATACAAAAAGTGCAACTATCAATATTTTCCTTCATTTATTAATTAACCTCAAACCTTAACTTATGAAGAAATATATATATATATTACAACTTACACCACTTGTAGCAATTAAAATTAATCTTATATGCATGCGTAAAAAAAAGTTCAGCAGGATTCCCCTGTATAACTATTAATTATAGTTAGTTAAATCCAAATACATTTAGATGAAGAATATAATGACTTCAGAGCTTACGCCATTAGTGAGTTAATTAATTAGTTTGGGGTTGGTGTAATTATTATGGCGAGACCCTACCCTTTGAAAATTAGTAGGAACATATAAATGGACTTTGAAGAAGAAATTAATATGGCAGTAGAAATAGTGTATATTGTGGATAGGAATGAAACGCATGCAATTGCATTGTCAACACATACCAGACTACATATACCCACAATTACATATATATATATATATATTTGTATAAATAATTAATTATGATTCTTGGTAGGTTTTCTTCCAATACTCGTGGAGAATAATGAAATGAAATAATAAGTATATTAATTGGGATATATAATATATGTATATATAATATACACGGTGGTACAGTTTGTGATACTCACGACATTTATAAGTAAGGCTTTGTTAAGTTTCAACACCGACTAGTCAAATCAAATTTCATTACGACTTTGGTTTCCTTGAAGACTCTGTAGGTGTTGAAGTCAATATTCAAAATGGGTAAAATCTCATGCACATTCCTTGCTAATTAAAAGGAGACGACTCGTTTGAAATTTTGCTAGGAGTTTAGGGTTTGCATGCTCTCTCCATCTATCTGTTACATGTTTTCGGTACAAGTAATTTTCCTTGACTTATTATTCCCTTCCTATTCTCTTCGCACGGAGAGAGGTCTTTTTAGATAGAGGTGGCAACAAAATTAATTAAATACCTACCACTAGAATGGTATACACTGCAACGCCCATATATTGGTAATCAACAGCATATAGGAGAATTATTGTATGTAAAATTTACCCTTTAATTTTCATAACATATATGTTCATTGCTATAAATAAAAAACAAATTTCTTTTTATTAAAATCCTTAAGTTATATTATTATTGTCTTTTAAAAGTACCAATTTTATATTTTTTAGATTCAATTAAATTATTATTATTTTTTAATTTTGTTTATCTTTAACTTATTAGTTTAATGTAAACATTTCATTTTTACTCTAAAAAATTAATTTAAGTTTAAGTAAATTATCAATTTGTTTAAGAAACAAAGTATAAGGTAACAATTTAAAATTAATTTTACTAAATTTTGTTTAAAAATGTAATTAGTTACTTTTTTAAGGACATATAGTTATATGTTATAAATTTTATAATATAGAATGTATTACCTTTAAACTTTTTTAAGAATTAATATGTTGATGTATTCTATGCAATTAATACTTTTTATTATATGAATTAAAAAAATTTATTATTTTTTACAATTAATAATTAATAATGCAGCTGTTAATTTTTAAAACATTTTGTAGTTATGCGAAATTCTCTCCACCAACAATTTTGTCTTCCTCTTTTGCTTCTTCTTATCTTTTTCTTTGATTTCTTTTTTTTTTTTCTTTCAGTCTTCCTCTTGTTTTCGGCTTCTCTTTGTCTTTTTTATAGCTTCTTATTCTTTCAAATTCTCATCTCTCGGGTTCTATTTGCAAATTTCTTGAATAGTGACATGGGAGGCTTTGGCTTGTTCTTGTTCTCGCACTATTCGAGTTATGAGAATGGATTGAAGAGAGCAAGAAAGTTAGTGTAATACCTACAATTTTAGTGTTGTAATACTTGAAATTTGAGTTACAATTTAAAAAAAATAAAAATAATAAAAATAATAAAAAAATTACTGTTCAAATATATGGTTACTGTTCATAAATACGGTTACTATTTTGTCGATAGACAAAATAACTTTCGGTGGTTACTGTAGCTACAGTAACAGACCTTGTAGCCACAGTAACAAATTATTTGTAACTGTGCGATTTCGTCTTTTTCTACCAGAAAAATCTATATAAACCCCCCCCCCCCCCGGCTTCCCCCCTCATTCTGAAAATTCATTCTAGCAAGAAAGAAAGAATTTCTTTGCTTACTCTCTTCTCTTCTCTTATTCTTCAGCTGTTTTAAACAACAAATATAGTAGTAGGAAGGGAAAAACCCTAGTTTCTGCATAGCAGTAGTGAAAATCTACTATTGGGTGCCTCTTTTGAAGCAATTTGAGGGTCTTTCTGATCAAAGTAGGTATAATCACTCTGCTCTAGTCTTTATTTAAGATTGAAGATGTCGTTGTTCATTTCAGTACGCATACGTAGTTTACTGTTCATATTTATAGTACTGTTCATATAGTACTATTCACTGTTACTATTTGGCACTGTTCATATATACGGTACTGTTTATGGGCATCGATTAAATCACATTTTCGAAACATAGATCTTGAAGACTGTTGGTTAAAGCCTCGAAACAAGTTGAGATAATACTGCAAGGATTCAAAGAAATACTATTGAGGTGGAAGTGATTACTCTACTCTCTAGTATTATTCGAATTTTAATGCTGAATATGTGATGTTTGCATTGTCTGAATGCCTAGAAATATGCAAGGTTATTGACTAAATGATTTATGAAAGATTTTCCTTTATTTTTAATTTATTTATGACCGAGAGAGTATGCTCTGTAGTTGTGTCTTGTACGATCTTCTACATCAGAAATCGACAGTCATTGTTTTTATTTATGAAAATATTGATTTATGATGTCATGCTGATGGAATGTTTAATTATTGATGAAATATTTATTTGATTATGGTTTGTTCACAAAAAGAAGATTAAACAAATATTTCAACCATGTACCGGCGCAGGGACGAATGTCCTTCGTGTGTGTTCCATGCAGAATTAGAACTGGTTGTCAGGATTG
Organism: Tinospora cordifolia; assembly: GCA_030144865.1. Lineage (NCBI taxonomy): Eukaryota > Viridiplantae > Streptophyta > Magnoliopsida > Ranunculales > Menispermaceae > Tinospora > Tinospora cordifolia. Next base: position 20,541 of record JAJIYU010003491.1, read on the forward strand.
ACATCTGAATGAACTGGGTTTCAAAAATGATCTTAGAGAAGGGTTTGAGTTTCAGAATTGATCTCTCTCCCCAGATCTGGAACACAGAGGTTAATCCCTTTTGGTCTAATTGACAACTGTTGATAAATAAATGTTTGCAACGCCTAATGGATGATAAGTGTTTGCATGTTCAGTGTTTGGTTTAAATAATGCTATGGATGTACTGTGTATGATCCACTAGGCTCTTGAGCTCACCTAATCATTTTTTTCAGGTAATTATTGAAGACATCGCCCCAGCAGGTCAATGTAAATTAATAACAGTGTGCCTCGTAATATGAGGATAGTAGAAAATGAACTGTATTGTAGGGCTTGTGACCCACGATATTTGATCATGTCAGAAGTCGATAGTATTTGTATTATCCAAAGACGGATATGGAACCCACAGAATTGTTCTTAACTCTGATTATAAATCAATGATTTCAGTTGTTTTGAAATATTGAGATTGTTGTGTTTCTGTTGTATTTATACTCTATACCTTGGGATATGATCTGATAAAACTAACAGATGTAAAAAATGATGAAAAGAAAAAGTAATATCTTCAGTTCTTAGTTAGAAAGCAGGACTGACTGCACTCAGAAGAAATGACGTCTCAAGCTACGAGACAACCACGTCACCTATGACGTATGTGATAGAGATCGAGAGCTGGGGGTGTTACACTTAGAGAAAGGAAATGTATAAAGACCATAGAAGAAATGTAGAAAATTTTTATTTGGTTTTTGAAATTCTAAATGCAATCAACATTAACAACTAAAAAAATAGGAAAAGAAAATAAAAAATGAAGATGAAACCCTTTTTGATTTACATCTCAAATTCTCTTTTGTTCTCTTTCTTTCTTTTAATAATTAGGGCAATGGTTTTTTGCTAGGTGAATATTGCTGTGAATGAAGGCCAAGGGCAAAGGGAAGAAAAAAAGGGTAAATGAAACAAATTTTGTTTTTCTTGAAATTCTTTCCCTCTCTTAGTCCCAATTTTATATAATTTGTTCATGCATAGCCCATGCCATTAAGAAAACTTAAGGAAAAAAAAGTGTTGAGAAACTAAGTACTACAAAATTAAATTGGTAGCTAGACAAATATATATTTTTAGCAATAAAAATAAATTTGTATCGAAAAAGGTAAAACTAATAGCTACAAAATCTAAATTTCATGGTTAAATGTATATTTTAGCTATGAAATGAATTTTATTACTAAAAACAAATTGCTTGAAATTTAAATTTTTGTGGCTATTACAGTTTTTAGCTAAAAAATTAGTTTTTTTTGTCTAAAAAGGTCAAACTAATTGCTACAAAATCTTAATTTCATAGCTAAATATGGACAAGTTAAATTTGGATCTAAAAATCATACTATTAATAGCTTTGTGTCTAATATATGCTTTAGCTAAAAACAATTGCTATAAATTTATATTTTTGTAGCTAAATACTAATTTAACTGCAAAATTTAAATTTCATGACTAAATACATATTTAGCTATAAAATAGATTTTGTAGCTAAAACTCAATTGTTATGACTTTAAATTTTGTAGATAAATGTATATTTTACCTACCAAATTATCTAACGTGTGGAACCATAGGTTTCAAAATTTAATTTTTATGGGCAAACGTATATATAGCTAAAAAAATTGTAGTTAAATGCTTACGATAAAATAACAAGGAGCATTTAAAAAATTTTTAGAGTTGAAACTAGAACGGTTAACAAGAGACTGGGCAAAGAGAGAAAGGAGTAGGGAATTTTAGAACAATGACTGTATCCATTTTAGTCATTTTACATGAGGGGTTTTGTTGTCATTTTAATTAAAATTTTTTTAATTAATTGCTTTTATTTTTTGAAGAGGGTTACAAAGAAACAGGAATAGTTTCAAAAATAAATGCACCCGTTTTTATTCATACTTGACCTGATTTTTTAATATTTTTTGTTGTATTTATTTTAAGACAAGCTAGACAAAGGCATAAAAAAGTGAATAAAAAAAGAATCCTAGCCCATTTTGCTATTCCAACGAATAAAAGTAGGAAATCACAATATATATATATATATATGTGTGTGTGTGATTTGGTTCTATATCATTTAAGGCTGGTAAGAGCACAATATACCCATTAATGAGGTCTTAAAATTTTTAAGCATTTTTGCAATTTAATATTATACTTTAGCATTTTCTTTTTCAAAAATAACACTTGATTTAAAGAAGTTAATTAGTATTATTTGATAATATAAGGAGGTGTATTTTTAAAGTGTATCTACAAGAATTTCTCTTTAATAATTATTTTTAAAGTGTAGTTGTTGGTTAAGACACCATATCACTTGACTAATTGGAATCGACTCAGACTGATACACTAAATAATAAAAAATTTTCAATAAGGGAAGACTCTGTATACGTGTGGGAGAAATTTTGAGTGAGCACCTTCTTTACTTTAGAGAAGCAATTAATTAATTAATTAATTAATTAATCATGAATATACTTGGCTAAATATTAAAATTGATTGGAATTGGCACACTATTTATATAGTAAAAATCTCAATTTCAATGGGAAAAATGTTTGCATTAGAGAGATTTAATTTTGAGGTCACAAAAGCTTATATTGTTTAAAGAAAAAAAAAATGAGTGAAGCATTTAGAAAATTATGGTCCCGTTTGTTGGGTTGTAGTTGTAGGTAACCAACCATCCTGTTGACCACAAGCACTTAATATATACATGACTGACTAATAAATTAATGAAAAATTAAATAAAAATAAAAGGACGGTTACGTTGATGGTGTAAAAATGATGAATTATAATAAAATAAACGTGGGTAGATAGACAGAGTTGAAAAGTGAAAAATGGAAAAAGGGGGGCCGGCTGGCCTACATTGTTGAACATAACAAGGCAAGAGGTCCATGCTGTTGTCTACCTGGGAGTTGTAAGAGGAGGCACTCACTAACGTGAACATCATGTTAGTTGTCAGCAATAGCAATAGCTAGGAATGTGTATATCATCATGCTCCCTTTAATACCCCTACAAATATGTTTTTCAAGCTCTTGTGAGTTATGGGGACACCCTCAACAAGCTCTCACATGACTTATTAACCCTGCTTCTACTACATTCCACGTGCCCTTCCCTCAATTATTCTATCCATTTTCTTTTTATCATATCAGGCCTCTCTACCTAGCTAGCTTACTTTTTTTTTTTTTTTCCTTTTCTTTTCCTTTTAAATAAGTCAAGCCCATTTACAAACACATGCAGTGGTAAAAAAAGGTGAAAAAAAAATAGAATTTGATCTATTAATTTCACTTTATTACATTTAAAACGTGCGACAACATTGACATCAATGACAAATTAACCATGATGCATGATAATCGATTTAAATTTATTTACAATAGTATATATTTTAGTAATTAATTAAACATATATGAGCTTGGTCGTCCAATGCTCATAACTGCATTTCTTTAACAATAAATGAAAACCCCTGACGTCATGGCTCAAGTAATTAAATCTAATTATTTTTTATTTAATGAAAGAAATTTCTATTCTAGCGAATAACTATATATTAAAAGTACAGCATAAAAAATAAACAAAAGAAATTGGTTATTATCAATCATCATGACCAAATTAAAGAGTTTAGCGAGTTAATCATAGTCGTGTCATAATTAATGGAGATACGCCATCGTAGGTAAAAGGTGGCACAGCACGGTGCGGTCTGCGGTGAAATGAGATTATAATTATGTAATTAATATCAGGAGCCAAAACAAAGTGGGCTGGGTTACGTGTGAGAAGTACTAGGAAAGACGCGCGGGAGGTCAAACCGAGTAGAGTTAGTGGCGTACGTACGTGTCTGTGCCTCTAAATAGTGAAAGCTACACACCGCAAACTAATGGGACCTACCTCCTTTCATAAGCCAAGAATACAACCCTACCACGTCACTCATCTATCCACACCTCTATTCTTTTATGTTACTTAGACCAAGACCATATATATATATATATAGTATAACAATAACAATTCTCTCTCTCTCTCTCTCTCTCTCTCTCTCTCTCTCTCTCTCTCTCTCTCTCTCTCTTTATATATATATATATATATATATATATATTAAAATTAAATTTAAATCAATTACACTGCTGATTATAATATTAATTATAACAATAATTATTTGTGAGTAGAGTATTAAGGACATAAGACAATATGATAATTGACTATTACAACATTTACAATAATTAATAAAGGGGTACACACATTAGAATATGCGCGGTCTATTCATTCAATATTGTTAATTTGATAAATCCTGAATTATCCCAAACAATGAATGTTTTAGCATATTAATTTAAACTGCATTTTTCTTGACCAATATTCAACTGTTCATTACAAATTATCCTAATTAATGTCATGTAATGCCAAGAAGAATATCCTTACTTAATATTTCCCTGTCTTCATGAAGCATGGAAGTATTAATTTTCTTGTTTTTAAGGCACAGATAAAATAGTAAATCCCTTTGAATGAGAATGTTTCATTTAATCAAATAAAGAAACTTTTATATAGGGCGAGCAGCCACTCGAAAACTGTTCTTTTGAGTTGATTAATTATTTACTCCGTACCAAGAGAATTAATTATGTAGGGCTTGCAACAAAGTAGCTAGCTTGAGGGCAGAGCTTTGTTAGACTTAATTTGAAAGAAGTAGTGCCAACTTGCCTAATCAAAACCTTTGGATGAGTAAGTTCAGGCGTTCAGGGACAACAAGAGATCGAATTAATGCTATAACATAAAATTTTGCTTCTTCAATGGTAATAGCTCAGATTTGGAAAAAGATACATGCAACTTAATCCAAAGCAACAGGAATAACAGATTAATTAATTGGGAAAAAAATCCGAAAAACAGAACAATTATTAGTAAACTTATTATTTAATTTAATCTCTAAATGCAGGTGCATTGACTCATAGCCTAAGTAAGCAAAAATATAAATATACGGAGTCACTCGGTTAATACAAATTGTAAACACTACATGCCATTCATTCTTAATTACCAACTTCTTTAGAAAATTTTGTATTGGTTTCTTTGACATAATTTTGAAAAATTGCATATTTTCAAAAAGCTGCTAAATTTTTTTTTTATTTTTTTTTTCAGAAAATCTTCTCAATTCTATTCCAAATGTCTACATACATGTTTTCCTTTGACTAATTTTAAGTCAAATTTACACTCAGTCAACACACACATATGTATAGAACATATGCAATCAAAATTCAAAACTATGTTTATTCTAATTAACTTGTTCTCTAACCAAGAGTTTATTTATTCCAACACAAACTTAATTTTACCTTTTTCTTTTCTTTTCAAACATTGACAAATTTATATTAAATAGCCAATATATATATATATATATACACACACTATGCATATGTGATATGTATGATGAGTAGAGTTTAATGACCAACATCTCCAAAATTAGAATGAAAAGTTTAGTCGCATGCACAAGCATTTGAAATATACTTGCACTATTATGTACACACGCATCTGTTACATATATACATTTGTTACTTATTATAGACTATAGTACAAAGGAGGAAGGTTTGAATTGAAAAACGCGGTCAGCTTAGAATTTATAAAACGGGGGGCGGTCGGAGAAGGGAGTAGTTGAAATGCAGTAATTGTAAGTAGGTAGCTTATTATCACCGAGATTAATGCCTATTACTTTTATTTGATAGATTGCTGTAAAAATAACTAGAAATTAATTAAAGAAAAAAAAAACACTGAAATAGACGTTTCGTTAGCTTGTTGACATGAACATTAGATTCGATATCTACGTAATGGGTTGTTCAAGATTCAAATTGGAGAGCCCGAAAGAAAAAGGAAATATTTATATATATATATATATATATAAGAAGCCTGGCTTAAATGGGTGAACTCGCTTTTGTCTTTCACCTCTTTTTAATTTTTTTAACCAATTAATAACGACGTATTAAAATGGGAATTTGTAAATCAAATTAAAGTTCTTGTATTAAAATTAAATTAATAAACTGGCTAAGCTACAATAGTTACTAATTTGGTCAAACATATATATATATATATATATAT
>JAJIYU010003492.1:0-26719 GCA_030144865.1 Tinospora cordifolia
ATTCACATATTAGTCAATATGTGTATTTATACTTTATTTTTATTTATTTATTTTACTAAACCTTAATTCTTCATTTAATTATCAAATTAAGGTTTTATTTGTTTAATTTTCGCTATATCTCCAATTTATTTTACTTTTCATGTGCCAACCCACCATTTGCACCCAAAATTATTTATCTTTAATTATTTGACAAAATTTTGGGGTATTACAGGAAATGTCTCATTGAGGTTTGACAGGGTGAGGGTGTACATGATCATGATATTTCACCTATGTCACTTGCACATGCTTAGGGTGGCCATGATTTCATAGGTTCACAAAAATTCAATTAAAATTAATGTCTCATTATTCACAAAGAATTATGGTCTTTATACTATAGTTTTGGAATCACATGAAAAAAATTGAGAATTTTAATATTTGGTTTGACCAAATTGATTTTCATTTACTTTCTTTATTTAGAACCCACTGAAGGTACTGTGAAATGAAAATCCAAATCTTGGCCAATTGTCCTGATTTTTGGATATGTTGTTTATTTTGTTAATTCGTGTCATCTTGTTTCATTTCGAGTCATTTCGATTCCTCGAAATACCCTAAATGTCAATTGTTTCTAATTTGGATCCCCTAAAGGGCATTTGGCAAATGAAAATCATAATCTTGACCAATAGTTCTAATTTTTGGATATGTTGTCCAAATAGTTGGTTCATATCACATTACTTCGTCTCAGGTTGTTTTGGGTCACTAAGGATCACTAAATAAGACTTTTGGAAACCTATCAAATTTAGACCCGAAATGAGTCTGGTTTCATTTTGCATCCAATTTCACTGAATTGATCTTGAATTTCATTTTATCAAGTACAGAGTTTTCTGGCTATTACACATTTTATAGATCAAAACTCAAAACATTACAAACACTTTCACATATTAGGTGTTTCAAACATTTAATTGTTTTGTTGTACTCTAAGATCGGAAGAGCTACTCTCAGTATTCCCCTGTGGTCTGGAAAGAGAATATCCACATCAATATGGCGCGCCTTGAATACCTCCTATCCAATAAAGCATGCCATACACATTATAGGTGGGGATACCTACGATGCGCCTTCAGTACTATTGTAGTACGCGCTACAGGTACTGAGGCTCGCCCATGGCATCGGTACGTATAATTTTTTAGTAATCCTTTAATCTTCTTTTAGTGTCACAAGCAATTTGATTTTCACATCACACAACATGAACAATATAGTGGATAAAATAAACATTCAATAGTTTTGCAATATTTCCATCATCAATTGTAAAAGAAAGCATTTAATCGGACATTATGATATCAAGCATTTCAATCATCAAACATAATGCAAAACGTTTAACTGGACATTAGGATATCATAACATCACTCCAATCAAATCTACACAATATTCTTAACATGCATCTAAAATTCCTAAAGCTACCAAACATCATGTTTTGAATTTAAAATCTATATAATACGAGTGAGCAAGGAAATCCCACTCACCTGAAATTTTCTCGAATTTCCTTTACCTCCGTTCGTCGCTAGGATTCGTTCCAAAAATGTAAATCTGCAATTTGCAATCATCATAATAAATCTTTTTGACTTAAATTATTTAAGGATTTCTTTAAATTATTATTTTCCACTCATCAAGACTATTTGAATATAAGATTTTATATTTAATGTCTCAACAAATCAAATTAACGATCTCTGAATCTCCATAACCCTCTGAACTTCGATAATAATATTCCAACCTCCATCAAATAATTTATTTATCACAAATAAAATCTACCAAAGAGAAATAAGAATTAAGAACTCAAACCTTTTAGCTAAAAGCTCCAAAATTCACTATTTTCTTCTTCGAAGTTTTCCAATTAATTGAACTTGTTCTTTGCATTCCAAAAATTCAAATAATTCATTCAAACTAATGATATCTCAAGAATTTACGGATATAAATTTTACTTACCTTTCCAACCTCCAAAATTTCGTCCCAACAACTTTTTAAATTAGGTTTCTAACACCAAAATTCCATAATAATATAAAATGTTCATAAATGAATTAGAATTATAACTACCAAAAAACTTGTGATAAAAGATTTCCAAACACACAACTCTTATACATCTACTTTATTCTAAAAAAGAATCTCTCCCATATTATTATTTTCATCAACCCCAAATCAAAATTTCAATTTCCATTCACATCTATTCCAAAATAACCATCATCATATATCATTACTTCTAAAAGAAATAGGTTTAGAGTATCAAACCTCCAGCTATCTTTCCAAAACCTCCAATTTTTGCTCCGAAAAATCTCGAGTATTCAAACCTGTTCTTTATATGCCATATAATTCAAATAATTCATTCGAGACTAACTATAGTCTTAAAATTAAAGAATATATATTTTATAACTTCCAATTATTTAGGACCTTGCTCCAAAACCTATCCAATGGAGTTTCAAGTCTCCAAATCTGTTTCAATCCACTAAATAATTTCTAATCATTCAAAATTAGCAATAGAGAAGAAATTTAAGCTTTATAGCTTACCACTCTAAAAATCCTCTTTTGTTCCTCATTGAAACAAGTTTTCGATGCCCTAGTATGTTGAAAAATCCAAATATCAAGATCTGGTTTCAGTTTTCAACAAAATAAAGATGGTAGAAGATGCATTCATTAGGGAAAACGTGCTCACCAAAACTCCAAACAATTTCAAACGTCGAAAACCTTGAACCCTTTTGCAACTAATTCTTCATGAATCTGATTTCTTTATGTTCTACAACCCTTCTGAAAATCCCTCAAACAAACAACTAAAGATCTAATTTCAGTTTTTGAAGCTTTTCTATGCAAAAACTCCAATCTAGGCATCATTTTTCATCATTTTCGTGCCCAGAAAATCCAGCCACAAAGGGTTGAAATCTAGGACATCACCTTCACAAATCTGCCCCAAAGAATGAAAATCCCCTTCCTCATGCACTAGCAGTGCGTTTTCTTCGTTCTTCTTCTCTATTCGCGAGTCACCGCACAACAGGACACCCAGCTTATACTTCACGTAGCAAATGCACGGCAGTGCATTCTTCTCCTTTCCACGCAGCAACTGTCGATCGTAGTTGGGTTCCCTTCTTCACGCGCATAGTAGAACGCAATAGCAAAAACACACCAGCAACCTTCATCTTCACACCCAGATTGAAGCTGCAACACTTCATTCTTCTTCTTTGCAAGCACAACAACAACGCACACAGAAAATCACGATTTAGGGCATCGTTCTTCACAGTTTTGTGCCTAGAAATCCAACATAGAGCAAACCCTCTTGAATCATCTTCCATCCATGGAAACATAACTCAACACACAAGTGCGATCTTGATTTTCTTCTTCAACATAAATTTCCAGTTTCTTCTTCTTTCCTGTCCACCCAAATCACAACCCCGTCCATGTTTCTTCTTCTTTCCTCCTCTGTTTGTCATTCTTCAATAACAACAAAAATCTGGATTTGTTTCTTCTTGCTTTGTTTATGATTTGCACATCATAGAATGAAAACAAACCCCAAATTGATTTTTCCCAAGTCATGCTTGTTCATCCTTCTTCTTCTTCTTTCTACTTGTTTCTTCATGCTTAACGACATTTCTAGATTTTTTTTTGCAATTAGTTTGCCCTACAGCTTGAAGAGCAAGCTTCTTCCCCTTCCCCTTTTTTTCTACTAATCTATGATTTATTTTGCAAACCTATAGTTGAGTTTAATCCACCAATATTTGATTTTATTTTTCAAACTATAGGTTATGCATAGTTTTTTAATCCACTAATATTTGATTTTAACTCATTTATTTCCTTTTTGGCGCCTCTTGCATCTTTATACCCCCACAAGCACTGCATTATTTTTATTTTTATTTTTCTTTCAATTACTATTATTTCCTCCCAAACATATCTTTCATTTTATATTTTTTACCCAAAGTTTACAGCACATATATGTAACAAAAACATCTATTTTATTTTTTAATCAATTATTTTATATTTTATATTTTAATTGTGATGTGTACGCGTTTGTGAAATTTCAGAATGTTACACACTGACATTGATCAGTGACTCTCGAGGAACTCGGTAACTAGGGATCGGACGAACACACATGAATATGGAGCCAACTCCTTTATACCGGATCCTGATCATAAGATGAGTGGATATATTAGAATCTAAATCTACCGAATCACTCATGTTATAATCTTTTACATCCAAGGTCTCCCTGTTTTGTCATCTAGCTTATGTTTTACACGTAGCATTCAAACCAAATTCCGCTCTTTACGACTGGCTGGCTTTAAAGTCTATATGGGCTACCACCAACCGACTAGGAAAAGGAACAAAATGAGGGCTACGCTCCTGCCTTTCATGCTTCTGCTTACCGAAACTTTAAGAAGGAAAGAGAATGGAAAGGAGAAGAAAGAGCTAAATCAGCTTTTCCAATGTGACTAAGATGGATTTCAAACCAGCCTTTGGGATATGACTTGCTTTAGGAATAGAACAGGCCTTAATTTCGCCTCTTTCTTTTTCTTGGTGGTGTCTATAGTGTAGAACACCTGACTGAAAGAGGGCCGACCAGGGACTGGACGGCTCTTGGTTCTTGAGCAAGCTCCTCCACTGCTTGGTAAGGTAGGGTACTTTTTCGATGACGAAAACACACACTTTAGGAGAGTGGTTCAGGTGGCTCAGCTGGTTAGAACAAAGGATTGAAAATCCTTGTGTCAATGGTTTGAATCCACTTCTAAGTAGGTGAAGGGTCGCTAGAAGTGAGGAAGCGTTTAGGCTGGTTCTTCAAAGAATCTTCCTACAGAGTAAGGTTTCCATATAAAGATTTCCTTATTATTTATGATCTTGAAGCATTCCCCTGTGCTACGTATTAGTGGGCTACGATCTTCATACTTCTTTCCTCTAGCCCTATTTCTCATCCCATTCGCTTAATGATATACAAGGAAGGGAGAAATCTTAAATAGGAAAAAAATAGTAAATAACCTAAAAGGCCTATACAGATCCAACACTAATCCCAAAAACGGATGAGCAATCCCAACATTTTTATCCCTGAGTTCCATAATATACTCTGACAACCCCATAAACGATTGAGCCACTACAGTGCTAGCCCAGAAAACTTATTTATACGTTTTAGAAAACTCCACTTGAATCCATATGATTTTTTTTACCTACAACAACCCATGTGTGATTATTGAACCAATAATCGCGCACGGGTCTTTATGGTTAAAGTTTATCTTATATTTACCATGAAAGATTTTCCTTAGTTAACAATAATTGTTGGTTTGTCGATATTCATAGGTTCTTCAATTTTATTTTTCACCCATCAGGGAAATAAGGTAGTTAGGTGGTGTACTATATGCACATGCATCCTCTAATTCCTTCTAATGACATATGTATTTTGTTACCACATAAGGCCCTTAATTTAATGGAATAGATTTCTTAATGAAACATTGCTTGTCCCTAAATTTCTCAATTATTAAGACTGAAAAAATGAAAAATGAATGGCCATATGGAAAGTAGGGCAATCCATAGTCTTTTTTGTACCTTTATTTTTTTTCTTTTTCTTTAAGTCTTCTTAGTGTCTTGAGCATTTTGACATGAAGCTCGTCGTCTAATTTGATCGTTTCGCCTTCGAAATAAATTTTTGAAATTTATCGTATTCGTGTCAGTTGGTTGAGTGGTCCAATTCCTGATAATGGTCAACTTTTGTTGACCAAGGTTATTTGACACTTAATTATAATCATCTTGGTCAATTATTGACTTAAAAATTTCAGAGGATTATAGGAATTTTGTCAAATAATTAAAATAAAATAAAATTGAAATAATGCATTCACACCACTATAGTAATACTTAAAAAACTTGCACGAAAAGGATTTTAGAAAGTTTCCAATGCGACTATAGGAAAATTCCAATGCATGAACAACTTTTAAAACCTTTACCTACTAATTTTTGTCATGACGAAACAAATAAAATAAAAAGGGGAAGAGTTTTAGAAAAGTTCCTACAAAGAAAATAACTCAAAATTTCCTAAAACCTGTCCATTAAAACTCTCTATAAACCCAAACTTGAGCACCATTCTCTTCATCCCAACATGAATAAGATAATTTTCTTCTTGCTTTCTTTGCCTCCTTCTTGACATCCTTTTCATTCTTTGGTTGTTTTAGACAACAATCAGAGTAGTAGGAAGGTAGAGAAATAGAGTTTTGCACAAATTCTATGCTAGAAGACGTGTTGAGCAACCAAGGAGATGTGAAGGTTCAATAGAAGTTTCAAGGAGTTTGGAATCAAAAGATTAAGTGTAGAAGGTGGAATTGATTTCTAGATTTTATCTTATTATTTTGATTCAAGTATTATATGCATGAATGTTTGCTTAGTCAAGAAATATGCCATGAATCCACATGTTTGATTGAATGTTATATGCATGCTTAGTTTAGAAATATACCATGGTATACCATGAAAAATGCATGCCTCACTACATGTACACATGAATAATCTATATGATGTTATGATCATTGAGTGCTTTGTTAACATGTTCAATACCATGCTTACATGCTTATTCCTAAATTTTCCTTGCTATTAATGTGATTTGATAATAAAAAAAGATTAACAAAAATTATCAACCATGTATTGGCACGATGATGAATTTTCATCGTGAGTGTTCCAAACGGGTATTTTCGGGATATGAATTGAGAGTTCGGATTTCACCCCACTTCATTAATGATAGGTTCGAATGTTTAGATTTGATCCCATCCCCTAAATATAGAACACTAAGGCCTATTTCCTTTCGATCTTAATGTCAACCATAAACAAACAACTATTTGACTCATTTAATCTTTTAAATTGTTTGTCATGTATGTGTTATTTGTTTCAAAGTAATGAGTTAAATATTAAGAATGATTCACTAGGCTCTTGAGCTCACCTTACCTTTTTATCTTTCAGAAAATTTTTAAATGAAAGCTGCGTAGCTAGTGTTTATGAAATGTTTAAATTGGGCATGTTATCCCTAATGTTTCCATTAGATTTTCAAGTTTAAATTCAATTTAGTAAAAGGGATTCGTACCTCATGACATGATTTATTTTTCATGAATGATATGGATCCACTTCATTAAATGATTTCCAAGTATGTGTTATGGATTAATGTTACTCATTTAGTCTCATAGAATTCGGACAATTAAAGAGAAAAAAAATAAAAGAAATAATGTGACACCACCCGCCTCTCGGGTAGCCCGCCTATCATTGCAAGACTTGAGGGTAGTACAATAATTACGTCCTCTGAACCATGTGGGATCAGGGATAGGGAAGCAGGGTGTTACAAAGGCAGTACCAGAGCCTAGGCTGTAGGTGCCTTGGGCAAAGTTAGAAAGAGTTGACTCATCAGGTAAGACATTTACTTCGAGTTAACTTAGAAACTCAATATCTGCATATCTAACTAACTTTGACATTTCTTTTCTTCAGGAAAAATATAGACCTATATCACTTGTCCCTAAAAAATAGCATAATAGTGTTTAATGTTATTCCAATATATTCAAGTTAGTGAGAGCCACATTTTGCAAGTAACTAAATAAAGAAGGCAATATTGAATTTTGTATAATTTGCTAAAATCATAAAAGCATTAGTAACAATAAGATTTGATATTTTAGGACCAATAATATCTCCATCATTTTCAGGAAGATGAAATAGTTTTTGTCAACTTCAAGTGACCTAATTACCATTTGGGAACTTAATAGATGTGTTATGTTCGTATAAAACAATTTTAAAACTTTGTCAATAAAATTTTAATAATGAACAAAAACTCAACTCAAAAAATTCTTGATATGTAGGCTGAGATAGAATTTGGTTTTTTTAAGATCTTTCATATCAAATTTTTTCAAATTTGATATCTTTTTTATTTCTTCATTGGTTCCCACGGGTTTATAACATTCAAATCATAAACAATAAGGATATGTACAATAAACAAAAATTAATAAATATAATTATAATATGCACATGTGAATATGATCACTAATATCAAGTAACAAGATTGTAGGATATGTACATAAACAATTAAGTAATATGTATGATTCATAATGTTAAATGTTCTAAAATTTATATTTCAAAACATTTGGTTCAAGAATACATTTTAAATCTTTCTGGGATTTTCAGTATATATCATCATTCATGGATCCAATTTTCTTTGAAAATTTTTGTAGAATATTCATTTGCATCCAACACATCATATACTATCAAGTGTTGAGGTAAAAATATTTGTCATTCATTAATGAGTTTAAATTGCTCATTTTTAATGTTGTCATTATTTCACAATTTATAGTATGAGATTCCCATTTTATAAAATATCAATGGATACTTTGAAATATCATAAATATCATGAGTAATATTTATTTTCATTTAATATTTTACAGATAGATTGAATTTCTGATATTTTTCGCATACGAGACATACTTATATCTTTTTATTAGATATTTATATTAAACCTATTCTTTTTAGAGAATGACTAATTTTTCAATTTATCTCTTCAAGAGATATTTATACCTTGAAATACTCATGTCCCCAATTTATTTCATTTCAGGAAATATTTCATTCTCAATTCATAGGATATATAATCAAAATATTATTTTATTTTTCTTTAGGAATATTTTGCATATATCTTCTTCTTAAAGAAAATTGTGTCCTTTGATTTGACTGATCAATCACACTTCAAGCGTGTCAAATTTTATAAATAACTTGTGTATCAGTTAACTGATTTATATTTACACATGATTGATCTTGTAGACTACCAATTGATTTTCAACTTCTCTTTTGAGATTCATGTTCATATAGCCGATTGAACTTATGAACTATCAATTGGTTTTTAATTTGTCCTTTGAGATTCATGTACACATAGTCGATTGAACTTATGAACTATCAATTGGTTTTTAATTTGTCCTTTGAGATTCATGTACACATAGCTTCAAATTGTATTAGTAATTTTTTATGTCACTATCTCAAAATTAGGTTTCCTCCTCCTAATAATAAGAAAATTGTTCATTGAATCATGTCATAATAGAAACATCATACCGAGATTCCAAAAAACATTTGGCCAATCATACCAAAATATAAATATATTTGTGTGAAAAAACTTTTTGCTCATGATCACAATATATTTTAATCGACCTCATATTTTAATATAATAAACCAACAAGAAAATCATTTGTTTTTCAAGAACACGCATTTACCAATCTTTAAGCTGCTCTTCGAAAACAATTATTTGTTAATATATTAATTGCTCTTCGAGAACAATTTTAGTAAAATATAAGACATTACTTTCTCACTACAAATATGATACATTTGTTAATATACTAGTTGTTCTTCAAGAGCCATGAATAATTTTCAATCTCAACATATTTTTATTTAGGCATTTGATTAATCATATGGTGATCCAACCAATATCAATTTATCTGATACATATTGTGAACACTTCATAATTTCTAATTTCATGTCTTGTAATAATGACATTATTCCACTACAAGAGAATAGCAATAGTTATAACCATGTTATCAACAACTATAACGATATGGTTCTTAATGCTATTTTTCATCATTTTTTAACACCACTTCAATGTTTTAATGCTACTTCGGGATCATATTCAACAACAAATAATAATTTTCTTTTAATATAACTATTATTTCATGATACTTAAATATTTAAATATCACATAATTCATTATATGATCAAAATAAACTTTAAGCTTAATTAACGAGATAATATCACAACTTCATAAGCAAACTTAACTATAATGAATACCTTAGTAATGTTTGTTATGATATATTCATGAAATGAATTTGAAATAACAAATAAATGCCAAATGAAAACATTAAATAATAAAAATAACAAAATAACAAAATAAAATGTCTATGTCCAAGTTGAAATTAATCAATAATCAAATATTGTCCACTTACAAAATGGTATAGTAAAAATTTTTAAGATGCTCTATGTAATACCCCAAAATTTATACAAAAATTTGATAAATAAAATTAAATAAAATAATTCAAGTAAAGTACACTATGAGAAATTCATAGAAATTATGGTGTAAAAGAAGTACAATTCGTTGTACAAAATGGTAGGCAAATCGAAATGAAAAAAAAAAAAACAATACAAAGAGATTTTCTAGTGGTTACTATGACAATGGAATACACTACCGCAGTAGTGTGTCTTTTGCCTAGAAAAAAAAATAGAAACACAGTCTTAGTTATCGTGATAGTGTGTGTAAAACATACTATGAGACAAGATTTTCAAAAAATTTTCAAACAATTTTGAGAAGCTTTTAACACAAAGGCAACTTCTAAATTCAATACTTGCTAAATTATGTGCATAGGAAATAAGTAAAACAAAGTTTTAGAAAGGTTTCTATAATGAAAACACCCTAAACTTTCCAAAGCTTGTCCATTAGAACTTTATATTAATTCAAGCATGAGTAGCCATTCTCATCACTCAAGCAAGTACGAATCACTTCTCTTCTTGCTCTTCCAATAGTTTTTTAGCATTCTTTTCGTTCCCTAACTGTTCTATACAACAATTGGCACAGTAGAAAGGAGGAAGAATAAAGTTCTGCATGAAACTTGTTACTGGGCTAGTGTTTTGATCAACTGGAGAATTCAAAGGATCAACATAGGTATAATGATTCTATTTCAGTCTCTAATACATGTTTTATGATCTAGAAGTCGAATTAGTAGGATATCATGACCATAGGAGAACAATGAATAATAGAAATATACCCAAAAACCCAGTTTTCACATTGGTTACCACAGTAGTTGTGACACCCTAGTTTCAGGTCCAAATTTTCTGGTACATTATCATCGAGTCATCCTTTCTCGAAACTGAGTCGCCAACTTTCCATTTTCTATTTCTCTTTCTTCTAAAAGTTTACATAATCTATATGCAATGCAGACTAACATTAATGCGTAGAATGTCCATAATCTAACAAATTTCACTAGTTTTCATTCATGAAAAGTTTCCAAAATATCATAGCAACGCAGGGTGAAAGTCAAAAAACATTCAGTTAACTATTGTCAGATTCACTTATACAAAATAACACAAGTACATTTAGATCGGGAAAGTTCTACATCATACCATACAACATGATCACAAATCCTGTTTAAACATTTACATCAAAATAAGACACGAGAAAACAACTATAACAACCTCTAAGTGAGGCTCTGACATCAATCCCTGTGCCTGTCAATGAATACTCCTGTGAGCACTTGAAAAATAAAATGGGAGTGAGCTCGAAAGCACAATAAGTCCTTCCTACACATTATCAACATTATACAAACTAAGATTCAAAACATTACAAACACTTTCTAGATTAAGCATTGCAAACATTATTTTATTTAGTCATAATCCTAGTGACCGAAAGAGAATCCTCCCTCGATATATCCTGTAATCCAAATGAGTAACTCCTGGTACATAATCTAGATGTACCAACATGATTTCTCCAATGGCGCTATCCAGCCTACCATCATGATATACCTCTCCAAGTATTAATGTTGTTCATACCAAATGTGAGTACTCTATGGTATACAATTCAGACTATACCAAGGGATTATTCTCTAAGAAAGGGTAACACAATCCAATGATTACCACTTCCAAAAACAACTCAACTATCCAACTAGACAGGTGGAAATATCTACGATGTGTCCACACTAGTGCACATGATACAATGTGTGGAGGGTTACAATGCGCCTATGACAATCCATTGCATCGATACATGGAATTCTTAAAGTCCGTTAAGTTTATTTACTTTCACAAGCATTTTCATTCACATCATGCCATCATGAAATAATCCAGCAAGAATAAATAGTGAAATGAGTGCACTAAATAAAATATGTATTAGATAAATCATGCTAAAAAGTTGTAGCCAGATATTAGGATTTCAATCATTCATTCTAATCAAAAGCAACAGAAGTCCTATCATGTTGCTAATATCCTGAACTAGCAAACAAATGATCTGAATCAAAGTTTGCATAATAGAAATGAACAAGGAAATCCTCCCTACTTGAGATTTTTAGATTTCCTTTGCTTCTGTTCATCACACTTATCCACTTTTAAAAGTTTAATCTGTCATTTAAAATTATGGTGTTATTCTCCGAATCTCCACAACCCCCTGAACTTCGATATCACATTCCATTCACAACCATTCCAGAATAGATAGAATAATGTAAAATTATCTTCAAGAGTAATAAGGTTTTAGATATCAACCTTCAGCTAAAGCTCCCAAAATTCTCAATTTCTCATTTCAAAGCTCTTTCAATATTTCAACCCGTTCTCAAGATTCCAAATAATACAATTTATCCATTTAGCATTTTCTTCAGCTTCAAAAATAAAAGGAATAAGTTTATACCTGATTTCTTCACATCTCCAATAAATTTAATTAATTTTATTTTAACTAATTGTAGCTCAAAATAAATAAAATGAACTATTATACCTTTCTGCTTCCAATTCCTAGTTCAAAAATCTTCTAAATGATTTATAAAAATGATCTGCAATGATAAATATAAATATAATAATTAGATATCGCACATGTGAATTGCTCATAAAGAAATAGGCTTCTGAATTATAATTTTTCTAATTTTTTAAATATTATTAAATAATCTTATTAGTCAATCGTTCACCAAAATTCTAATTGATATCCAAAATTCATGATGTTGGTATCGATGGATACAAATTTTCATTCTCTACGTTTCTACGGGTTCTAGTTAAAACTTTATTGGGATTTAACACCATCAAAAGTCTATCCAAAGGTTGTTAAACTTTAAGTATTTATTTTGGAGTTTACAGGGCAAACAAATGCAAACTAACCACATTTTTAGGATCTACTTATCACTAGAAATGTTTTGGTATAACTTTCATTAAGTTCTACTCACTGTGAGAAAATGCTCAATTTTTGGGTACGGTTATAAAAAACCGTCCACAGTAAAAATGACAACCCTAGGATTGTACTATATGGCTTACTTAGTGTTTTTGTAACTAGAATCTGAGAAAATCACTTACCTATGAGTCGGATTCATAAAAAAATTTCAGGTTTTTATTTTCATTTGTTCGTCTGTGTATTTTCTTTCTTTTTCATCTTTGGTTCATGGTTTCTGGAAGTGAAGTCGAAATAAAGGATGCAATTGCAAATGCTCCATCGCCCACTCATGTTATATTATTTAACTAATCAAATTCAAGTCCCACTTAGCTAACTAGCTCATATCTCACATGATCACTTCCCTTTCTTTCAATTGTTACCCAAACCACCCACATATTAGCAACCAATCGTAAATATATATATATATATATATATATATATATATATATATATATATATATACATATACATATATTGGTATAATGATCCATTATATACATGATTATAACCTCTCACAATACATTTTCTTATTTTCTCCCAATTCATCCACATATTAATATATTTATTTATATTCATTATCTATAATTTAATATATACCCAGTATTTATATTCTACCTTAATTTTATATTATTATTATTTATACAACCATTCTCTCTTTCAATAAATAATTTAATTTAATTAATCTATACATATTTATTTTCATTTAACCTATGGTGCATACATTTATTTAAAAAAAACAATATTCATTTATTTTCTTGATTATATTATATTTTAAAAATTTTGTTTTTGACGTGTACGCTTTGCAAAAATTCAAGTGGTTACAACCTACCCCCCTTAAAAGAAATTTCGCCCTCGAAATTTGAATGAAAGTATATACCCGAATGATGCGTCCCATCAGGTGCTCCTGGTGAAAAGATATGGGTATTTCTTCTATTTCTCACTCTCCGGCTCCCATATCGTTTCTTCCAGGCCATGATGTTTTCACAGAACCTTGACCAAAGGATCCTTGCTCCTGAGACTCTACACCTTACGATCTAGAATTCTGATAGCTGGTTCTTGTAAGTTGCATCATGCTAAAGTATGATATCTTGCCACTGTATAATATGTGAAGGATCTAGCTTGTACTTCCAAAGCAATGAAACGTGGAACACATTGTGGATTGAGAATAATTTGTTGGGTAGATCCAACTTATATACACACTCACTGATTCATCTTAGTATTTCAAATGGACCGATGAATCTAAGGGCTAACTTCCCCTTAGCTCCAAACTGTTTGATTCCTTTTTGTGGACTAATTTTCAGGAATACTTTATCACCCGATTGGAACTCTAGAGGTTTTCTTCTTCTGCCAGCATAGCTTTTTCTGCCTACTCTGAGTTGTAACCAACCTCTACTAGATCTTCTTAATCTGTGTATTCATATCCTATATCATCTCGGGTCTAGTGAGTACATGATCCTCAAACTCTACACAATAAGATGGTGATCTGCAGGGTTTGCCATAGAACGCTTCATATAGAGCCATACCAATGCTCGCCTGATAGTTGTTATTATAGACAAACTCAACTAGATGTAAGTAATTACTCCAATTGCCCTTGAAATCAAGAGTACATGCTCTCAACATACCTTCAAGTATCTAAATGACCCTTTCTAATTGCCCATCTGTTTGTGGGTGAAAGGCTATGCTCATGGTGATCTTGCTACCCAATTCCTTCTATAAGCTCTACTAGAACTGAAAAGTGAATTTGGCATCTCTATTTGATACTATAGTCTTAGGAACACCATGTAATCTCTCAATTTCTTGAACGTTAGCTCACCCAACTTACTCACTAAATCAGTAGACCGAATGGGTAAGAAATGTGATACCTTAGTCAATCAATTTACTATGACCCATATGGTGTCTTTCCCTTTTTGACTTCTCAAAAGGCCACTGATGAAGTCCATAGTAATCTTATCCCACTTTCGTTCTGGTATTGGAAGTGACTGTAATAAACCTGATGGCTTCTTGTCCTCGGCTTTCACCTACTGACAAGTGAGACACCTAGAGACATATTTAGCTATGTCTCTCTTCATTCCTCTCCACCAAAAAGTTTTCTTTATATTCTAGTACATCTTATCACCCCCTGGATGCATTGAGTACTTGGTCTGATGTGTCTCATCTAGTATGGTGTCTCTAATCTGTCCTGTGGTTGGTACACAAAGTCTATCTCCTAGTCTCATTGCAACCTCATAATCAATTCTAAAGTCTGCATGTTTGCCCTATTTAATGCCTTTAATCAGCTCTGCTGACCATCTGTCATTTTTCTATTCATCTCTCATCTAGCGCATGATATCCGATTGGCAAGTCATTGTGTACAGATACGCCTAATTCTCATTAGTAGTTATACCCATATCATAGTCGCTAATTAGCTGATACATTTGTGCAATTTCTTCATCCCTCCTATGGGTCTTTTTGCTAAGTGCATCTACCACTACATTAGTTTTGCCTAGATGATAGTGCAGCTGAAAGTCATAGTCCTTGAGGAGCTCTAGCCATCTTCTCTACCAAAGATTCAACTCCTATTGGGTATATATATATTTGAAGCTCTTATGATCCGAATATAGATCAAAGCTCTCTCCATAGAGATGGTGCCTCCAGATTTTCAAAGCAAACACGATCGTTGTTAGCTCCAGATCGTGTGTAGGATAATTTTGCTCATGCAGCTTCAACTACTATGATGCATAAGCCACTGGTTGTCCCTCTTGCATCAACACTACACCTAACATGTGCAATGAAGCATCAGTGTATAGGGTATACTTCACTCCAGGAATAGGAGTAACTAACACAGGAATTGTGGTAAGTCTTCTTTTCAACTCCTGAAATGTCTGCTCACATTTATCATTCCAGATAAACTTTTCTCCTTTCCTAGTTAGTTTAGTCATGGCGCTACCAATTTAGAGAAGTCTTTAATGAACCTATGGTAGTATCTCGCCAACCTTAGAAAACATCTAATCTCTATCACATTGGCTAACTGTTTCCAATTGGCTATCGCTTCAACCTTCTCCAAATCTATTGATATGCCTTTAGTTGAGACAAATTGGCCAAGAAACTTGACATTCTTCATCCAAAATTCGCCTTGCTGAATTTGGCATACAACTAGTTCTTCTTAAGAGTCTCCAAGACTATGCGTAAGTGTTGTTCATGCTCAGCATCAGATCAAGAATAGACCAAAATTTCATCTACAAAAACTTCAGCAAACTAATCTACATATTGGCTGAAGACCTTGTTCATTAGGTCCATGAATGCTGCAGGTGCGTTTTTTAGACCAAACGACATGATTGTGTATTCAAAATGACCATTCCTAGTCCTGAATGTTGTCTTCGATATGTCAGACTCCCAGATTCTAAGCTAATGTTGGAGAATCTTGTGGTTCCCCTTAATTGATCAAAAATGTCATCTATTATCGATAACAGGTACTTATTCTTGATAGTTACCTAATTCAACTTTCGGTAATCGACACATAATCTCATGAATCCATCCTTCTTTTTCACAAATAGAACTGGAGCTCCCCATAGCAACTCACTTGGTCTAGTGAAACCCTTCCCCAGAAGCTCATCTAGTTGTGTCTTCAGCTCAAGTAACTCTACAGGTGCCATTTTGTAAGGTGGGATACTAATAGGGTTCATGTTGAGATGCAGTTCAATCTTAAACTTTATTTGCCTGTGCGGAGGGAGACTAGGCACTTCATCAAGAAATACATCCATGTATTCCCTTACTACAGGGATCTACTGAATATCCTTAGGCCTCTCTGCATCCTCATCTACTACTTGTTTAAAGTCTTCCTTTTGCTGCATAGAATACAATAAGGCTAATGTCGGACTTCTAAGCAACTTTTGTCTGTTCCCCTCAATCTTCAAAATTTCCCCAGATTGCAATCTTATGACAAGGCTCTATCACTGGTAGTCTATTTTGGCTTGATATTGAGTTAACCAATCCATTCCCAATATCACATCATATCCTCCAAGTGGAGACACAAAGATCTACCATCATCCAATGATCTCCAAATGTAAGCTGACATCTACAATATCTCTTTGAGCTCACTGTGTTCCCTATTGGCATGGCTACCTTTAATGAGACTGCTAATGGACTGGTCACTGACTTCAATTTATCAACCACATCTTCAGAGACAAATGATCTAGTGGAACCCGAATCAAATAATATCAATACAGAATGCCAAACAATAAGTAAATACCTTCCACTGTTGAGGTGGGATCCATACTACTATCTGTAGCATACAAGTTTTCTTACCCTTTTTGCTGCTGCTGAGGTTAGCCTGTCTGGGATCGAGTCTGAGCCTGCGGTTGAGGTGTTAATCTAGGTACTTTACTTGGACAATCTCTAGCTAAATGTCCCTCCTAATTACATGAGAAGCATACCTCCTGACCTGTTCTATCCCTTCCTTCCTAGTCATGTAGGAACAATTCCGTTGAGTTTGGGACTATCTCTGTGCCTGCGGTGCTCTGCGACCACCTTGTTTGGCAGGCATCTTCTGTGAAGGTCCCACTATCTGTCCAGATCGAACTCTCTTCCTGTTCTTCCATGTTTGCTAAGCCTCAAGATCTCATTCTACTATCTGTGCTCTTTCAACTGTTTCTCTTAAGGTGGTTAGCTTCATTGGTGCTACTATTTTTCGAATTTCCATTCTCAATCCCTCAGTGAATTGTTCTGCCTTTGCCTGTTCTTCCTTCACCAAGTATGGTGAAAATCTTGACAGTTCTATGAGTTTTTGTTCGTACTCTGTCATTGCCATCGTCTTCTATGTTAGACGAATGAACTTAGATTACATTTGTTTTTTCTTTGTTTTTGAGAAGAAAGTGTTATAAAAGAGATTCTTGAATTCTTCCCATGTCATATGGATTAATCAATAGTAGGATCATTCATAATTATTTCCCACCAATGGTAAGCTGGCCCTACTAGTTGATGCACTACTAAAGCTACTCTCGTTGGCCATACAGCTCCCATGGCATTCAGATGCTTGTTTATTTTGTGAACCATTTATTAGCAGCGAGGGGGTCTATCATATCTTCCAATATACTAGGCCTTAGTTTCTAAAATTCAATCAACAATTCTTTCTATTCTTTATCATACCCAGCAATCCTGCTCTAAGTGATCACCTCTAAAAACCTGGCCTCCAGCTGAGTTTGAGGAGGAACTGGAGTTTGAAGCTCTGGCTATGGCTGCACAAGTGGCTACACTAGCACAGGTGGCTGAGATGATACTGAGGGTTGTAGTACTCTCAAAACTTGTTCCACTACTCTCTGTACCAATATTGGGTTCACCTCTGCCTCTAGTACATTCTCGTGTCTCTGCTTTGGCTCGTCTGTAGTATCTTCTCAAGTCGTGTGTTTCTCAGGCCTTCCCCTCGACATTATCTACAAGTCAAAACTCATTTCAGTATCCAATAGTTTAGAATTTAATCAAACTGAAGCAGAAAATTCAAATCACTGTAATGAAGCTATAATTACAATTCGACTTCAATTTGCAAGTCAACCATTTTCTCAACATATTGGTTTTAGTGACTTGTATTTCTAGCCATTTGTTCCAACCCACCTAAGTTCCTCACATTTCGCGCTAATGTGACTCTAGGTGTATGTTTCTAAGTTCTCAATTTGTTTTAGTGGTCTAAAAGTTTATCCTTCTAAGTGGTGGCAATTCGTTTGTTTTAGGGTACAGGAGTTTGGGTAAATACTCAAAATAATTACTACCTATATATCAATCAATCACACAACAAACAAACACACAATAAATGCTAGCATAATGAAACCTCAAGCTTCCGTCTGTGCTTCCAGGTATGTGCGCCCCATCCCACACTCGCCCTTCCACATAGACTTCCACTCAAGAATTTTATTACACCCATTATAAAGGCTCAAGTGTCTTGATCTCTAAGGCTGACGCAAGACCGACTGTACTCGACCACCCCATCTCAGTAGAATACAATGTGTACAAGTTCAGCCAAAGCAACCAATCACTCACCAAGCATGGTCCATCATTCTTCGAGTACAAGATTCCTCCATATACCTAAATCTCTAAGCACCCCATCCTACATAGAGATCGAAAATACAAAATCATCTTGAACCGAGTCCTGACCAAACAAGTGTGCGCTCATTCACATTACTAGTCACTAGCCTATGCCCTAAAAGATTTTATTTTTGGACCCACTGTACTTTCTAGTCAACATCCGATCTTTCCTAGACCTAGTGTCGTAACACTTGACTAACAATGTTTATCTTTTCAATGTGATACCATCGATCTCAAGTCTTGGACATTTCCTTAGTAGTGTTCAACCTTCTAAAACTTTTAGTCTGACAAAGGTCAACCTCTGGGAACATTCTTCCATAGAAATAGATCCAACTGAGATCTCAAAGACCTTTATCCCAAGAGAAAGTTTACTATCTAAGAGTACTACTTTATAGAAATCACCCTTCTAAGACCTCACATTAAAGCAAAGGTCTAACCCTTGGGTATATTCTTCCGAAGAAGAAGATCAACCATAACCCAACCTTCAGGGACCTGTACTCAGGGAAGAGGTCAACTATAGGGATCAATACCAATACTCAATCTCAGTTCAAGCACGTTGGTATCACCTAAATCTCCTATAGACTTCTAGCCATCAGCTAGAGTCGTTCACTCATTTTACTCGCTATTCAAAATCGATATAGTAAATTCATTTCCAATAAAAATCAAATCTAGTGAAAATTACATTACTGTGAAAAATCAAATTCCGGTGGTAATTCCCTTTCATTCAGTATATCCACACTGAATCTTTGTTTGCCTCTAGTATCCACACTAAGTTCTATTTCTAACTCAAGATATCCACACTGAGTTATATTTTCCCAGCGAGCTACAACCATAGCTCTGATACCACTTTATGACATCTCAATTTCAGCTCTAGATTTTTTGGTACATGATCATCGAGTCATCTTTTCCTGAAACTGAGTTGCCAACTTTCCTTCTCTTTATTCCGAAAGTTTACATAATCTATATGCAATGTAAACTAGCATCAGTGCGTAGAATGTCCATAATATAACCAATATCACTAGTTTTCATTTATGAAAAGTTTCCAAAATATCATAGCAACGTAGCAGTGAAAGTCAAAAAACATCCAGTTAACTACTGTCAGATTCACTTATACAAAATAAACATAAGTACATTCAGATATGGAAAGTTCCAATGATACCATAAAAAATGGTAACAAATCTTGTTTAAACATTTACATCAAAATAAGATATGAGAAAACAATTGTAACAACCTCTAAGTGAGGTTCTAACATCAATCCCTGTGCCTTTTAGTGAATACTCCCCTATAAGTACTTGAAAAATATAATGGGAGTGAGGTCGAAAGCCCAGTAAGTCCTTCTTACACATCATCAACATTATACAAACTAAGATTCAAAACATTACAAGCACTTTCTAGCATTAAACGTTGCAAACATCATTTTGTCTGGTCATAATCCTAGGGTTCGAAAGAGAACCCTCCCTCAATATTTCTTGTAATCCAAATGAGTAACTCCTAGTACACAATCCAGATGTGTCATCATGATTTCTCCAATGCCACAATCCAGCCTACCATCATGATATACATCTCCAAGTATTAGCGTTGTTCATACCAAATGCAAGTACTCTATGGTATACAATTCAGACTATAACATGGGATTACTGTCTAAGAAAGGGTAAGACAATCCAGTGATCACAATCAAGTGATTATCGTTTCCAGACGTTAAGATTTCAATCATTCATTCCAATCAAAAAACAACAAAAGTCCTATCATGTTGCTAATATCTCAAACTAGCAAACAAATGTTTGAATCAAAGTTTGCATAATAGAAATGAGCAAAGAAATCATCCAACATGAGATTTTTAGATTTTTTTCTTTTTTTTGCTTCCGTTCATCACATTAATCTACTTTTAAAAGTTTAATCTGTCATTTAAAATTATGGTGTTATTCTCCGAATCTCCACAACCCCTAAACTTCGATATCACATTTCATTCACATCCATTCTAGAATAGATAGCATAATATAAAATTATCTCCAAGAGTAATAAAGTTTTAGATATCAAACCTTTAGCTAAAGCTCTCAAAATTCTCAATTTCCTATTTCAACCCATTCTCAAGATTCCAAACAATGCAATTTATCCATTTAGCATTTTCTTCAGCTTCAAAAATAAAATGAATAAGTTTATACCTGATTTCTACACATCTCCAATAAATTTAATTAATTTTATTTTAACTAATTGTAGCTCAAAATAAATAAAATGAACTATTATACTTCTCTGCTTCCAATTCTTAGTTCAAAAATCTTCCAGATGATTTATAAAAATAATTTACAATGATAAATATGAATATAATAATTAGATATCACACATGTGAATTGATCATAAAAAAATAGGCTTCTAAATCGTAATTTTTCTAATTTTCTAAATTTTATTAAATAATCCTATTAGTCAATTGTTCGCCAAAATTTTAATTGACATCCAAAATTCGCATCTTTGGTATCCATGGATACAAATTTTCATTCTTTACATTTCTATGGGTTTCAATTAAAACTTTATTGGAATTTAACACTATCAAAAGCCCATCCAAAGGTTATTAAACTTTGGTTATTTATTTTAGAGTCTACAAGAAAAATCAATGCAAACTAATCACATTTTTAGGATCTACTTATCACTAGAAGTGTTTTGGTATAATTTTTACAAAGTTCTACTCACCATAGGAAAATACTCAATTTTTTGGTATGGCTATAAAACACTATCCACAGTAAAAATGACACCCCTAGATTCTATTACATGGCTTACTTAGTGTTTTTGTAACTAGAATTTGATAAAATCACTTACCTACAAGTTGGATTCATAAAATATGTTAGATTTTTCTTTTCGTTCATTCCTCTGTGCATTTTCTTTTTTTCTTTTTGTCTCTGGTTCGTGGTTTCTGGAAGTGAAGTCGAAATAAAGGATGCAATTGCAAATGCTCCACCGACCACTCATGTTATATTATTTAACCAATCAAATTCAAGTCCCACTTAGCTAACTAGCTCTCACATCTCACATGATCACTTCACTTTCTTTCAATTGTTACCCAAACCACCCACATATTAGCAACCAACCATAACATATATATATATATATATATATATATATATATATATATATATATATATATATATATATATATATATGGGTATAATGATCCATTTTATACATTATTATAACCTTTCACAGTACATTTTCCCACATTAATATATTTATTTATACTCATTATCTATAATTTAATATATACCCATTATTTATATTCTACCTTAGTTTTATATTATTATTATTTATACAACCATTCTTTCTTTTAATAAATAATTTAATTTAATTAATTTATACATATTTATTTTCATTTAACCTATGGTGCATACATTTATTTTAAAAAAATATTATTCATTTATTTTCTTGATTATATTATATTTTAAAAATTTTGTTTTCGATGTGTGTACGCATTGCAAAAATTCAAGTGGTTACAATAGTGATCATGTTACCGTGGTAATGTCTTCTTTCTCCTTTGTTTTTCTGAAAATTATTTTTCGATTACCTTGGTATTGTGCTTATTACTTCGATAGTGCAACATGTTTCAAAAATTCTCTCAAGTTATTGCGGTAGCCTACCGCTGTAATGCTTTTGCAAATCCATGTTTTCACTCATGCATTCTGACTATCAAGGACCATTAGAATATGATTCAAAAATATTAGAAACACCATGACCATTAAGGGTAACCTGTTGAATCTTTATCTTCATGTAACAACCCGAATTTTTATGACACGTGGAATTACGTATGTGTGCATACACATGTACTATACACGTACATATATATATAAATAATTTCACGTGGGTTGAAAAAAAATTAAATAAATAAATTTGGGTGATTTAATGATAATAATTATTATTATAATAATAGTAATATTATTGTTATTATTATTATAGAATTATAAATAATAGAGATAGATAATATAAATGGGCATAAATCTGTATATAATTGTTAAATAGGTGATCAAGAAAATAAAAATATAAGTATATATTTATATGATCTTTGGTAAAAATGGGAATAAGTTATATAAGGTATGTTGTTATGGAATTATTTATTTCAAGGTATGTTGTTATGGAATTAAGTTATATAAGGTATGTAGTTATGGAATTAAATAAAGGTAAAAATGAGAATAAGTTATAAGGTGTATGGTTATAGAATTAAAATAAAGGTAAAAATGAGAATAAGTTATACAAGGTTAGTTGTTAAAGAATTATTTATCTAAACTAGTGTATAAATGAAATTATTTTCTTTATATAAAAATAGGCGGTGACTCAATTCCATTCGTGGTTTTTTTTTCTGACTCCAGAAGATAAACCGAAAGAAAGAAAAGGGGAATAAAGGAAGGGAAATCTAATTTTTTTCAATAGATTTGATGCGCAGGTAAGTTGTTTTTTCCGAATTCTTGCTACAAAGAGGCTTGATAAGCTGAGAATTACGAACCTAGGGTATAATTTTCACCGTAGGGGTGTTTTATGGTAGTACCTAAAAATGAGGTATTCCTCCACCGTGAGTAAAAATCAGCAAAAATTATAACAAAATACTCCTAGTGATGAGTAGCTCTCATATATGTGGTTAGTTTCTATTCGTTTGTCCTAAATACACCAGAATAAATATCCAAAGTTGAATAACCTTTGGATGGGCTTTTGGGTATATTAAACCCAAGTAAAACTTTAATTGAAACACATAGGAATGTAGAAAGTGAAAATCTGCACCCATCGACACTGAATTCATGAATTTTGGATATCAAATGAATTTTTGGTGAATGATTGACCATTTCAGTTGTTTATGAAAATTAGGAAAAATCAGTAGAAATATATTTGGGAAGCCTATTTATTTTGTTTCCTCCTATAAAAATATGGTCTATGAGTAGGAAATTAATTTTAAAGGTTACTGAGAATATTCGAGCTAATGCACAGCCATATGTGAGGTCTAATGCATGTATGTGACTAAATATGAAAAATAAATGCGTTAGAAGTTATTTATAAAAATAAATTAAATTTGATTTGTGAAAGGATAATTGTGGTGGATTGGAACCTAGATTTTGGAGTAGATATTGAAAATTGATTGGATAATAATTTTGGTGTATTATGTCAAAACACTTGATTCTTACTAAATAAGAATTTCTTCATATGAAAATATATATTATATATGAAATGATGGATTATGTATTACTGAATTTTACGGTAAATTTGGAAGAGACTGATTATTATAGCAGGAAGTGAAATACGTGCCCAGCGGGTTAAGCTGTTGGTAATCAGTGAGTATTTCTTCATCTTGGTTATTTATATGACATTGTAGATATAAAATTGATTTAAATGTAAGCATGCTAATTGTATTAACGTCTATAGCATATGGTTTGAAATTCATAAAATTTTATTCACACAACAGCGTGTTTTGGATTTACAAGAGCATATTTAAAAGGCGATATCATTTCGATGAACTAAGCCATGAGAAATAATACTTCTTATGTGATAGTCCACGTAGGATTGAGCCGCGAGAAATATCAGCCTTTCTCTATGTGATAATCCTCGAAATGATTGTGGAGTTGGTGATAATTAAAGGTACAATCTACTATTATCTAGGCAAGACAAGAAGTAAGACTGACTTGAGTTCTGAAAAATGTGGATGTGCATGTGTTTTATAAATGATACATTGAAAATAGCATGATCACTATGTTGAATCCAAATATGTATGGTTGGAATATGCATGAGGAATTTAAATGATTTATGTAATTTAATTTTCTGCATGATTATTTAAATGCATCTAAATGTCATAGATAAAGATTATTCACTGGGCACGTTGTTGCTCACTTATAATCTTCAACATTTCAGGAACACATAGAAAAGTAAAGAGGTCAGTGCGAGAAGAGTAGACCACTCGTCCATTATTGTTAGGTATGTAGGCTTAGTTATATTGTGGACTATGTTTTTGTATAATTATAACTATCATAGTATATGTAATATCACCAAAGGGATTTGGATCTGTTTATACTAGTTAAGAGTGTGAAAGGATGTGGATTTTAAATTATGAATTGTGATTGATGATAGTATGTTGAATATTATCTGTTATGAACTGGTGGATTGAGAAAATGTTTATCAAGTGATGACTTTTATTTGGGATAAATCAAAGTTCTAGGGGAGACTTTGTCGAAAATTTTGTATGGATATGGAGTAGTTTTGAGGATAAGAGGCTGACATAGTATTATATACGTAGGTGTAACATGTATGGTATTATGTGTCGATCGTGATATTACTTTTATAAAGTGGGTTGCGACAATATTAGTATAAGAGTCATTCCGAGGCCACACCCCGGTGTGCGTCCAGGGCACTAGACGCCTTTTGTAGCGGGGTAACCAATCCTTGGGGAAGTGGACTTAGTCCCACATCGGTTGTGTAGAGGACAGGTTCCTGGGCTAAGTTGGGCGGAGCAAGTGTTTCACGTGACAAGGCCTTTTGAGAAAATCCCACACACGTTGAGTGTGTCTAAGTGGGGATAGTATCATCACAATGGGCCCCATAGCTGCGACAATGTTGGTATCAGAGCCTAAGATTTTTAAAAGCTTTAAAAAAATAAAAGTTTTATATGATGTCATATTTGCTTATATAAGTATTTATATCGATAGCTATTTTAGGCCAACACGTACCACGGATTTTGATCTTGATGAAGCTCTATTTGCTTGTAAATTTCAAAGCTGAAAGGAAAAAAATAAATAAGCAAGATCAACCATGGATCCTAATGAAAAGTTGAATCAGACACTGGAAGCTATACTTGCTTCACAACAACAACAATAGGCACTACTAGCTACTGTACTAGCACAGATGCATGATAACAGACCAATTCCATAGAATGTGTCAGCGAAAGGGGAACAAAGTAGTGCGAGTGCTCCTATGAGAGGTAGAGTTGAATCACTTACTGATCCTATTTTAGTTCAGGCAGAGATGATAGCACCTATGAATTCCAATACTGACAGAGACAAGTATGAGAAGGTAATGAAAGCCCTCAAGCATAGGGGTCCTATTGAGTTTTCAGTAGGGCTTGATCTTGAAACTACATAAAGGTGGACAAATAGGATGGAAACTATGCTTGAGGATATGTCAGCTTCGGATGCAAAAAAGGTGAAACTTGCTAGATTCAAATTGGTTGATAAAGTAGATGACTGGTGGAAATGAATGGCCACTAGAGGTGTTGAGGTTAGGACATGGACTAAGTTCAAAGAGTTATTTTATGAAGAGTATGTTAGGTGTGAGAAAGATAAGAAAAGAAATGAATTTATGCATCTCACTCAGGAAAGTATGACAACAAGGGAGTATGAGCAAGAGTTTAATCGATTAGCCTTATTTGCTCCAGAGATGGTAGCTACAGATGAGCTTCGGATGCAGCATATTAGAGATGGGTATTGTGATCGCATCCGTGAGGGGTTAGCGTTAGTAGGGGTACAGACACACAAGCAAGCAACCAGATAGGCTGGGAATTTTGATACTGCCCAAGCTAATGCCAGGATGAGGAGAGCTGCTGCTATGGGGATGATGGTAACATCGCCAACCGCATAGAGTGCACCAGTAGGACAAATAAGTTCATCTGAAGCAGGGAGGCCATATTATCATAAGAGAAGGTCAGTACCTGTTAGTTGTATAGCAGATTAATTATATTATACGTATTTTATGTATAATGTGCATTAATATAATAGAAAATGTAGTGTATTTACTTATATTTAGTATAATATGCATTTAGAGCATCGTTGC
>JAJIYU010003493.1:0-26640 GCA_030144865.1 Tinospora cordifolia
CCTTTTCATTCCTCTCCACCAGTAGGTTTTCCTGAGGTTCTGGTACATCTTATCCCCACCAGGGTGCATAGTATACTTAGTCTGATGAGCTTCATCAAGTATGATTTGCTTGCTTTGTCCCTGCTGGGGTACACATATCCTTTCCCCGAGCCTTAGGATGTTTTCAGCATCTATCCTAAATTCAGTATGTTTTCCTTCTATGACTCCTTCAATTAGTTGTGCAAGCCACTTGTCTTGCCTGTGTTCATCCCTGATCTGATGTAGAATATCTGGTTGACAAGACATAGTGCAGAGGTAGACTTGTTTTTCATTTAGGGTCACACCCAGCCTAAGATCTTCAATCAACTGGTACATCTGGCCTTTTTCTTCTCCTGCTTGTTGAACTTCCTACTCAAAGCATCGCCCACCACATTGGCTTTCCTCCGATGGTAGTGTAGTTGGAAATCATAGTCTTTCAAGAATTCCATCCATCTCCGTTGCCTGAGGTTCAAGTCCTTCTGGCTGTAGATGTACTTCAAGCTCTTGTGATCTGAAAAGAGCTCAAATTTTTCTCCATAAAGGTAGTGTCTCCAAATCTTTAGGGCAAACACAATGGCCGCTAGCTCTTGGTTGTGAGTAGGGTAATTTCTCTCATGGACCTTCAGTTGTCTCAAAGCATAAGCAACTACTCGTCTTTCCTGCATCAATACTGCTCCAAGCCCACTCAGCGAAGCATTAGTATAGAGTAACTCCTTTTCTAGACAACTTAGTCATAGGTTGGGGTGACTAGAACAAGAGCCGTAGTCAATCTTGTCTTCAGTTCTTGGAATGACTGTTCACATTTCTCATCCCACTGGAACTTAACTCCTTTTCTGGTCAACTTAGTCATAGGTTCTGCCAACTTGAAAAAATCCTTAATGAACCTTCTGTAGTAGCCTGCCAAGCCCAAGAAACTTCTAATTTCTGTTACTGTCTTGGGTTGATTCCAGTTCATAACAACCTCCACTTTCGCTGGATCTACAGAGATGCCTTTTGCTGACACAACGTGGCCAAGGAACTTGACAGTTTCCATCCAGAACTCGCACTTACTGAATTTAGCATATAGTTGGTTCCTTCTGAGAGTTTCCAGCACAATCCTCAAGTGTTCTAGGTGTTCAGCTTCTGACTTAGAGTAGATTAGGATATCATCCACAAACACCACTACAAACTGGTCAAGGTACTGTCTGAACACTCGGTTCATCAAATCCATGAAGGCAGCCGGGGCATTGGTCAAACCAAATGGCATCACGGTGAACTCGAAGTGTCCATATCTTGTCCTGAAGGCGGTCTTGTATATGTCAGACTCTTTGATTCTCAGCTGATGATGACCCGACCTAAGATCAATTTTAGAGAAATGAGTGGCTCATCGTAATTGATCAAATAGGTCATCAATCCTTGGTAAAGGATATTTATTCTTTACTGTA
Source organism: Tinospora cordifolia (assembly GCA_030144865.1). Taxonomy (NCBI): domain Eukaryota; kingdom Viridiplantae; phylum Streptophyta; class Magnoliopsida; order Ranunculales; family Menispermaceae; genus Tinospora; species Tinospora cordifolia. The sequence continues at coordinate 1,443 of JAJIYU010003493.1, forward strand.
GCTTGATTCAACTTCCGGTAGTCGACACACAGTCAGAAGGAACCATCTTTCTTCTTCACGAACAACACTGGAGCTCCCCATAGTGATTCACTCGGCCTGATGAAACCTTTCTCCCTAAGCTCGTCCAGTTGAGTTTTTAGTTCAATTAATTCTGCTGGCGCCATCCTATAAGGAGGTATGGCTGTAGGGTTGGTTCCAGGGTGAAGTTCAATCTTGAACTCTAACTCTCTAGTAGGTGGTAGTCCGGTTAAGTCATCTGGGAACACATCCCCGTACTCTCTAACCACTGCTAAGTCTTGTATCTTCTTTGGTTCCATAGGCTCTTCTTCCGAAAGTTCCTCAAACTCATTCGTTTGCTTCAAACAATTCAGCAAGGCTAGGGTTGGACTTCTTGGTAGTCTTCGCATATCCCCATAGATTTTAAAGATCTCCCCAGAAGGTAATGTTATAGTTACCTGTCTCTTAGGACAATCTATCTGGGCCTGGTACTGATCTAACCAATCCATCCCTAGAATTACATCATAGCCATAGAAAGGTAGGTTATATAGGTTAACTTTTAAGAGTTTATCCCCAAACCTAAGGTCACAACTACACATCTTCTTTGAAGTCACAATGGTCCCTATTGGTGTGGACACATTCAAAGTTACAGGTAGTGTTTTTGTCACAAGTTGCAACCTATCAGCTAGTTCTTCAGAAACAAAGGATTTATAGGCACCCGAATCAAACAATAATTTCACAGCAACATTGAATAATAGGAACGTACCTTCCACTGCAGGGACCTGGTCTTCCTGGGCCTCAACCGCGAACACTCTAGCCTGGATCTGACCACGGCCTTGGTTTTGCCCCTGATTGGCATTCTGATTTTGTCTGGCTTGAGGGCGCCCATTCTAACCTCTTCCCTGGGTGTTTTGTTGTTGCGTTGTTGTTTGGGAACCTGAACTGATGCTGTTGGGCAGTTTTTAGCAAGATGCCCCCTTTGTCTGCATACAAAGTATAATCCCAGCCTTTTAGACTGCTCCCTTACCTCATCCTTGTTCTCCCTGTTTCTATGGTGCATTCCTACCATTCTTACTTTGCTTCTGAGCTCCTTGGTTATTTTCATTCCCGAGCCTCTTGTTCTTTCCCCTCAACCTTTGCTCCAGGTTGAGCTCTTGTTCCAGAATCAGGGCCCGTTCAACAACTTCCTTATAGGTTCGGAGGCCCAACATCATGATAACCTTTCGGATCTCGATCTTGAAACCCTGTGCAAATCTGTTGGCTTTCATCTTTTCTTCCCGGATCAATTCTTGGGAGAATTTGGCCAGCTCAGTAAATTTCTTCTCGTATTCAGTTACTGTGAGATCCCTCTGATTGAGTCTCACAAAGTCTTCTTGCAACTTTCGGAGAGTTGCCTTTGGAAAGAATTTGTCGTAAAATTGTTCTCTGAACTCTTCCCAAGTCATGGTTGCAACGCTCGTGTTGGGATCCATCTACATCATTCTCTACCATCCATGGGCTGGTCCTTTAAAATGGTGTGTGGCTAGTGCTACTCGTCGTGAACCCATCACCTTTAGCACATTTAGTAATTCCTCCATCTCCTAGTACCAGTGACCAGCAGAGATGTAGTCAGTAGTTCCATCAAATGAGGGAGGGTGGAGTTTTTGCAAATCTTTTTCTATCTTTCATCTTCCAAGTCCTCTGGATTCCTTTGACGTTCCTGAGGTACTAATGCTGGGACTTGGACTGGAATAGGCTCAGGTGCTTGAGGCTGTGGAGCCATCTCAGGGATTATCTGTGGAAGTGTCCTTCTCAATTGATCTAATACCCTCTGTGACATTTCACTCATCATGGTTTCCATTCGCGCCTCCATTTGTGCCTCCATCCGTGCCTCCATCCCAGCATGCAGTTCCTGCTCTTGTTGTTCAGTCTCCTCAGAGGTGGTGGATCGAGTTACGTACCTTCTAGCTCCAGCCATTTTCTTGTAAAATTGTGCAAAGTGTCAGTATATGTCAAATATTCGGGCTATCATGACTCTAGATTCAGTTTCTAGGTTCTCGATCTGTTCAGTGGGCTAAAGTATTTCTTCTAGGTTCTTTTCATGCATGGGTATAGGATTTGGGTTTCAAAGCACATAACCAGTAAAGCATGCATATCACACAATCATACAATCACGCTAGCACAACAAGGTTCCAAGCTTCTACCTAAGCTTTCAGGTTCAAGCGTCCCATACCACTCTACCCCTTCTACTTACGCTTTCACTCAGAATAGAGCCACACCCAAACAATTTTGCAAATGTCTCGATAACTAAGGTTCTCGAGCCCACTATACTCAACCGTCCCATACCAGTGAGCATAGAGAAACCCGTTCTGTTAGAGTTACCAATCATTCACCACACATGGTCCATCATTCTCCGAGTTCAGGTTTCCTCCATAACCTTGAATTCCTATGCATCCCATACTACATAGAAATCGAAAATTATAGAAGCTTCCCGGTCTCGTGTCCTGATCAAACAATTTTCCGTTTTCACACAAGTTATCGTCTCTAGCCTATGCCCTAGTCTTTTATGCTTTTGATCCACTGTGCCCCTATGGCTACACCCATTTCTACCTAAGGTCTTTTCTCTGGACCTAGGGTTCAGTTCTGGTTGACTTACAACCTCTGTCTGGTCAAGATGCCATATTTGGCATCTTTTTCAACTTCTATTCACTCTCTTGCCCTAATTTTTCTACCTTCTAGTTTTCTTTTATAGAAAATAAGAGTGTTCTTCAACTCCGACTACTCATATAAGCTGGTGGGACAACCTCCAGATCGGGTAGCGAGACTGAAGTTTGCTTAGCAACTGCGCTTTCTCAAGCGGGATAACCCACCTCCCTTTCAATGTTTAGCTTTACTCGGGACAAGACTTACCCACTATCAACTCAACTTGTAGTCTTTGTATCCAAACAAAGCATTTCAAAAAGCATATACTTCCTTTCTGAAAACACTTTCTAAAACATTCATCAATTTCAAAAATAGAAGGTAGGGCATTCTAAACTCAATTCAGGGTGAAACCCTAATTTGGGTCTTTGATTCTTGTCAAGCAACTAATTTTTGACTTTCTATCTCTAGCCTAATCAACACATGTTTAGGCTTAACTTTCTTTTTCTAGCCCAAGGCACCTAAAACCTAGGCTCTGATACCACCTTTGGTACAGAATAACTTTTAGTTCTTGGCCCAGCAACTAATGCCTAGGCTTTGATACCACCTTTGTAACACCCCAACCCCCGCATTCTTTGATTTGAGCGTTGGACTTAACCACCATTCCTTTTAACGGTGGACTTAACCAATTGGCGGGTCGGGTCATGTTACTTTACAAGCAACACCCACTTGTTCTTTTCTTTTCAATATCTTTTGCCTTTGTACAAAATTCAAGAATACAAAACTTTCGAATAAAATCAAGGCAAATTAAAAGAGAGAAAGAAATTCAAACTATTTTATTCATAATAGAAATTGAGAGTACTAAACTCTAAAAAAAAACTAATAATTATATCGAAAGTCTTCCAAAAATACTTTTCAGTAAAAACACATAAAACTATGGGCAACATGCCTTAAAAATTCTAAAAAATAATAATAATAAGGCAAAAACTTGCAAAAAGACCTATCCATGTTCAACTGCTTCATGTATTTCATGTTCCTGAAAAATAAGAGAGGAAGGGGTGAGCACATAGCTCAGTGGATCTTTATCAAACAACCATTTTTCAAACTCAAAACAATAGCACATCCATAGTTCAAACACTTATATGCATTAGGCATTTCAAACAACCAATTGTTTAAAGTTGTAATATAGACAAAAGAGTTTCTCAACCCTTAATGTTCTTCACTAAGTGCTTCCTTAGAGTGAAATATGGCATCACTTAGCCAATTCCATTGGACTTTTGGACTTCAAGGGAGCTTACCCACCAACCAAGCACTTAGGTCATAAAGACCATATGGACATACCATATGAAAAGAACATCCATAGCAACCCACATGTGTGCTATGATGGTACGTGGTTATTATCACCATCATCTTTATTAAATCACATAATCGTGAATCATAAAATAAATTTCAAAACATGAGACTAAAATAAATAAATTCAGCATATGATCAAACTTAAAATTCTATCATGGAACACTCAAAATCATGCATCACATATTCAAATAAAACCTAAACATGATACTAGGCATGACATGATCAATATGCATGCATAAATTAAAATATGAATGAAATCCAAAACTGAAAAATATTTTAGAATGCTAGAACTAAAAATCTTTTGATTTTAAAACCATACACACAATGAACATGCTAGAACTTTGAATAAGAAAAAGGAGTGTTTAAGAAATCACTTCCACCTTGTGACGCTTTCTTTCGGAATTTCGGCAGCAATTTCCTCCATGTACAAAGATCACCCAATCCGAGAGGTTCTCATACACACAAGAAGGGAAGATGAGAGGTGCCAAGAAAAAGCCTTTGAGAAAACAAGAGGAGCATTCAACTCTTATTATTTGGAATGAATGAAATTGGGGGCCTAGGGGGGTTTATATAGATTTTTTAATGGGAGAAAATAGAAAGTTTTGTGTCCTTCTATGAATAAAACACTCTAATTCTACCAAAGTTAGTAGTTTCTAATTTTTGGAGCAAAAACAGTATTTTTTGAAATTTTTCTGGATTTTAGGAATATTTTTTTCAGAATTTAGAAACTATTTTTCGGATATTTTTTTTGTATTTTTAAATTAATTTTAACGTATTTTCGGAACCTCGGATAAGGAGCGTTAGATCATCCTCGAAGCACGCATTCAGATCTCAGATGGATTGAGATGTGTATGGTTCGTCCAATATGCACCGATCACAGCGTTCGTTTCGCGATGGATCAAATTCATTTATCTGGGTCGTCGGATACACCTCGATCACAACAGTGGATCGCGAACTTGTTTTGGTGCATGCAACGTCGGCCGTTAGATAGTGCGAATGAGATCTCGACCGTTGGATCGTTCTCGAGCGCCTCACTATTCGCGATCAACGAACTACGTCTACACCATCTGATTTCCTCGAGCACAGTGTTCGTTCGCGATTATCCCAGAGCGCCTCGATCTGGATCGTCTGATCTTCCTCGATCACCGTGTGCGGTCCGATTTTGCGATCAACGAAACTCTCTCTGGCTGTTTGATATTCCTCGAATTACACATGCGAATTTCTCGCTGATTCGGTGCTCTAGTGCGTACGTGCGGACCTGATCTTGGTCGTAGGATTCTAATCCAGATTACAAATCTACGGTTCACAGCATTTTGAGTTTGTTTTTTATTTTTAAACCTTATTTCTTGCTTTCTTTTCAGATTTTTTTCCACATCTCGACCCCAATTGACTTTCTAATCCTGATTTCGTAAAAAATTGCACGTATCCTTGTGTTTTTGACCATGATATCCCATTTTATGCATTATAATCATAATTCTTTTCTTCCAAAAATTCACTAAATTGATTTTTATTCCTCACTTGAGTAACTAGGACTTGCAAAATTTTTCATTCATCAATTTTTGTATAATATTCTAAGCAAAAATAAAAATTTCATATAAAATTTTTCAAGTTGTTACACTAGAACTAAAATTATTTTGATTTCAAAAGCCAAACAAACAATGAACATGCTAGCAATTCAAATAAGAAAAAGGGGTGTTAGAAAAATCACTTCCACCTTATGATGCTTTCTCCCCAGAGTTTAGACAAGAGTTCCCAATGTACAAGCACCAAGAAAATCACTCAAGATAAATCCCCAAACCAAGAACTTCTCACACACAAGAGGGAAAAGAAAGGTGAGAAGGGGTACCAAGAAGCGGGCTTAGAGAATAAGAGAAAATCTCAACTCTTGTTTCTTGGGATGAAATGAATTGTGAGCATGGGGGGTTCATATAGATTTCAAAATGGTAGAGAATGGAAAGTTTGTGGTGTTATCCTTGTAGGAAACTTACCAATTCTTCAAAATTTCGTGCCTCCCAAGTATATGAGAATAGCAAGTGTATTTGGATATTTTTTTTGGAATTTCGAAACCAATTTTAGGATTTTTGGAATCATTTTTCTCGGATTTTCATTCGCGATCAACGAAGCGCGCCTCATATTTGGACCATTGGATCGGGCGGATCGATCGTGGCCCCTTGGATCTTGATGATTTGGTGCATCCAGGTGTTGGTGCGATTTTGATCTCGTTCGTTGGATCAGGCAGATCGACTGTAGACCATTGGATCGTGGCGATTTGGTACTCCTGAGCGTTCTGTGCGGGCTTGATTGTGACCGTGGGATGTCAGATCGTGCGAATTACATGTTTCTGGCCGTTGGATGCAGTTTCTATTACCAAAATTACTTTCTAGGGTTTCTATTATCTGAACTTTGCTAATTATAAACCAAATTTTACTTTCTAATTTGTGTAAATATGGTTTATTGCACATATCCTTCTATTTTATTAATTTGCTAATATTCTCCCCTTTCTAATTCTTTGTATTTACTAGATATTTTTCTATTTCTTTAATTTTTTTTATTGCCAACAATTAATAATCTGTACTTCTCTATATTTTTCATTTCTTCATTTCATATATATATAATTCACTCTACTTACTTTACATTTGATAATTAACTCCATAATTGTTCCATTATATGCATAATTACAAAACAATTCTTAATATTTAATAATTCTACTTACCTTATATCATTTGTTTGGTCATCCTAATACTAAGACTTCATTTGCCTCCAATTATTTTAGAATCTTTATTAAGTTTTTTTTTTTCTTTTTGTTGACAAAATTATCGGGTATTACAAGGGTCTTGCCTCAAAAGAACACAAGGAGAACCTCTAGAACTGCAAGACTGTGATCTTGCGACGAAAAACCCATACTGCGGTTCCCATCTACGGTTGCACGATGAAAACTCCAAAGCCACGTATGAGAAACAAATTGGAAAGGGCGCCTAAAGCCCCAAAACCCTAATTGCTATTTCTTGTGTGCAAAAGAGAAGAATTGACAAGTTTTTTGTGCTGAAAACACCCCAAACCTACCAATTCCTACCCACTGAAACTCTATATAAACACCCCTTATGCTTCCATTCTCTTCATTTTAGCAAGAATTGACAAGTCCTCCTTGCTCTCTCTCTGCCTCTCTCGTGGCATCCCTCTTTTCTTGTTAGGTATTCTAAACAACAGCCAGAGTCAAAGTAACGAAGTGTTGCACAAATTAATGTGTCGGCAGTTGGGGAGATCTGAACGAGGTTCAACTAAAGATTCAAAAGTAGTGTTATTTGAGGTGGAAGTGATTTATGAGCTTTAATTTATTATTTTGATTTCAAAAAGTATTCATGTGTGATTATTCTTGAATATGCAGAATTAATTACACATGCCATGCTTGGATCTCACATGCTTAGGTTTGCATGAATAAAGATGTATGTTATGTGCTACCATGATCCATGCTATGTGTTACTATGCTCACATGCTGAATTTAATTATGTTAGTTTATTATTCCTGATTATCATGTTTAATGAAAGGTTAATTAAGATTATAACCATGTACCGGTGTAGTGTCCTGTGGAGGATTGTTGTGGGTGTTCTTAAGATTGAAACTATGGGTTTGTCTCTTGTTTATATAGGTAAATTCCCAAAACACTTGGATAATGGGTAAGGCCCTAAATCTATTGGAAATTTGCATAAAAGAGTGCCTTTCTTTCTTTGATAAGAACACCAAGGTTGACCTCTTTTGGTCTTAACTACAAATATTAAATAAGGAATTGATTGAATCACATAATGTTTGAAAGTGTTTGACATGTATGTCTTATTTGTTGAAATAATGAATTAAATATTTAGAATGATCTATTGGGCTTTGTATTCACCCTTCATTTTACTAATTTTTCAGGAAACTGATAAACAGAGACAACATGATAGTAATGTCGGCAATATTTTCTTTAGAAATTTTATTTTAACTGTAGGGCATGTTGGCCCAAATTTTGTTATTTGAGATTTATTTTGCTGTAATAGAGACAAAAGCTATGTACCTTTGAATTTTGGAAAGGATTAATGATATGAAATTAATTTATTTAAATGTTATTTTTCTGTACCTCTTATGTTTCAATTAATGATATTCAAATTTTTATTAAGACCTCTTGTTACTTTATTAAGAAACATTTATGAGTTAATAATACTCAAGAAATCCCAATGTTTTGGGACTAAAATGGAAAGTGTGAAAAAAATTAGAAATAATGTGACACCAGCCCGCCTCCCGCCCGAGTGGTGAGGTCCATGCTCTTAGAAAAAAAAAAGAATTCGGGAGGGCGAAGTGTTACAAAGGTGGTATCAGGGCCTAGGTTGTAGATGCCTTAGGTAGATTTAAAAAGAGATAACTCAATTAGGTAAGTCCTTTACTATGTGTTAAATTTAGAATACCTTACCTTCTTTTTTGAAGTTGAAAATTGTTTTTCAAAAAGGAAAGATATGTTTTCAAAGGTTTGTTTGGAAACAAAGATTTCAAGTTGAGCTCATAGTGGGTAAGCGTTGACCTAAGTAAAACTAAACATTGAAAGGGAGATGAGTTATCCCATCCAAGAAAGCCCATTTATTTAAGCAGACTTCGGTCTCGCTGCTCGATCTGGAGGCTATCCCACCAGCTCATATGTAATACCCTGAAACATTTGGAAAATTAAACAAATAAGAGTTTGAAAATATGAATGATACATTAGACGTTTCATATTAGCATATTGTTTAACTATATTGTGAAATTGGCAAATTTTACTCTATTTTAACACAAGAAATCAAAAATGAAAGGGAAAATAGCAAATGGTGCAGAAAAAAATGAAAAAAAAAACCACAGTCTTGCGTCAAGGGAAATGCAAGACCATGGTCCTCTATGAGAGGACTGTGTTACTACATGTGAGGACTGTGGTCCTGCTTCGAAAGCTTGGATCATGGTCACAAATGGCAAAAATCATGATTCTTGTGAGTGAGTCACAAATTAGAAAGCGTGAAACGCCCAAACAAACCCTAATCATTGTCATCTACCATACGCAAGAACAAAGGAATTAGCAAGTTTCCTCTATGGAAACACCCAAACCTACTAATTTTTACACACTGAAACTCTATATAAATGCCTTTTATGCTCTTATTCTCTTCAATCCAGTAAGAACTGACAAGTCCTTCTTAATATCTCACTCACCCTCTACCCCTCTCTTGGCTTTCTTTCTCTCTCTTGTCTTGTTCTAAACATCAGTTGTATAGAAGTAACGAAGTGCTGCACAAATTTTGTGATAGCAATTAGAGAAATTTCAAAAGGATTCAACTAAAGCTTCAGAAGAACAAAACTACTAAGGTGGAGATGATTTCTGAGTTTTGGATTTTTTATTTTGATTTCAATATGTACGTTTTATTTGAGTTAATCATACATGCCATATTTTGATCTCACATGCTTAGGTTTGCATGAATAAAAATATATGCTATGTGCTACCATGATCCATGCTATGTGTTATTGTGCTCACATGCAAAAGTTAATTTTGTTCAATATTCTTGATTGTTATATTTGATGAAAGATTAATTAAGATTATAACTATGTACTAGTGCAATGTCCCATGGGAGATTGTTGTGGGTGTTCTTAAGATTGGAACTACGGGTTTGTCTCTAGTTCACATGGGTAAGAGTCCCAAAATACTTAGATAATAGGTAAGGCCCTAAATCCATTAGAAACTAGCATAAAAGGATGCCTTTCTTTCTTTGGTATGAGTTTTGTTGAGAACACCAAGGTTAACCCCTTTCTGTCTTATCTACAGCTATTAAGCAAGAAATTGATTGAATCACGTAATGTTTGAAAGTGTCTGATTTGAATATCGTATTTGTTAAAATAATGAATTAAATATTAGAATGATCCACTAGGTTTTGTGCTCACCCTTCATTTTTCTAACTTTTTAAGAAATTAATAAACAGAGACAGTATGATAGCCACATAGGCATATATTACTTAAAATATTTTCTTTTAGAAATTTTATTTAATTATAGGGCATGTTGGCCTAAATTTTGTTATTTGAGATTAATTTTACTGTATAGACGCAAATACTATGTACATTTAAATTTTGGAAAGGATTAATGATATAGAATTATTTTATTTAAATGTTTCCGAAATATTATTTTTTCTGAATCATTGCATGAGTAGGGTTTTCTACCCCTTCCATTTTAATTAATGAGATTAAATTTTAATTAAGATCACTTGTTACTTTAATAAGGAATGTCTTATGAGATAATGATACTCAAGAAATCCTAGAGATTTGGGACTGAAATGGAAATAGTGAAAAATAGAAATAATGTGACATCGGCCTGCCTCTTGGCCGAGTGCTGGGGTCCACACTCTCAGAAAAGAAAGATGAAAGAATTTGGGGGAGGCGATGTGTTACATCATACAAGTAGTTGGAGTTGAAGAACACATTTATTTTCCTACAAGAAACTTAGAAGGTAGCATTTAAGGGCAAAGGAAAGTACTTAAGTATAAAGGTAGTAACAGAAATGGTACCGAAACTAGATGAGGGTTGAAACTTTCAACCAGGAATTAAGAACCTAGGTCTGGGAAAGAAACCTTAGGTAGAAACTTGGGTATTGCCAAGGGTGGCATAGTAGATCATAAATGAAAACTTTTAGGACATAGGTTAGAATCTGAAAATGTGTGAAAACAACATATTTGATTGGTCAGGACACAAGATTGGGAAGATCCTGTATCTCTAGTTTCTATGTGGTATGGGACGCATAAGAATTCAAGGGTATGGAAGAATCCTAGACTTGGAGAATAACAGGCCATGTTTGTTGAATGATAGATAACTTTGGAAGAGCTTGTTTCCCTACGCATGGCTGGTATGGGAAGTCATGTATAGTGGGGCTTGGGAAACCTTAGCTGTCGAGACATTTGTGAAATTGTTTGGGTGTAGTGAAATCTCTAAGTGGAAGCCTGTATCGATAGGCAATGGTGGTATGGGAAGCTCAAACTCAAAGGCAAATATAGAAACTTGAAATTTCGCTATGCTAGCATGAACTCTATAATTTTATGATTGCTTGATCATTTAAAATGCATGCTATGTTTGAACTATATATGTATATCACATGGTTTTGATTATGAGACCAAATCTTATACCCAGCATCATTAGAGGGACTTGAAACCCTTGAACATACCTTAAAAGAATAAATTGATAGGCCACTAAACAAGACGATAACCTAGAGACATAAATTTAGAGTCATGATAGCATGAATGAAACGAAAACCTAAGGAAGCCAATAATGAAAAGATTTTTGACTTGTAGATAATGGCTAGATCTAAGAGATACGCTCCTAGAGATGACACATCTGACGAGACTAAACTGCGAGGATAGGAGGCACAGACTGGTATTGTTAAGACTCAGATGGAGAATATGATGACGAAAGTCAGCAAGAGGGTCATACAACAGATTGAGGGCATTACCTTAGATGATACCACAGGCGGTGCCACAGTCATAAGTATAGGAACATATTTTAGTGCAGCAGCCAATGGTAGTATTCAAGGTTCTAGCTAGTACTCGAGGTTTTAGATCATTAGAAGGCACAAGAAGACAACGAAGACGAAGAACAGAGAGATCACTGCAAGTGTTGATGGAGTTGCTGTTGAAATCACTACAAGTGTGCAGGATCGCAATAGTAATACACGGTAAATGCCAGATATCGTCCTTAGGGAACGACTTATGGTTAAAATCTCAAATCCCAATATAATTTTAGTATTAATTTTATTAAGGCTTCAAATCGATGTTTTATTACTCTAAACTAAAATCAAATAGACAATAAAGAATTGTTGATTTAAAAACTATGGGAATTAAGATTTTAGGATAGTAAAATATCATGTGTTCACCTTTAATCTTTATTTCAATTAATCTAATTTTTGTTCTTGTAGGTTATATAACCAGTGATCAAAACCCTCTCTGGAAACGCCATGATTCTATCAGTTAAATTGCCTAATACCCCCTCTCGAGGTGTACAGTCAATAAACTAATACATTAAAAATAGTAGTCATGTGCAACCTCTTATAGAATTAATAACCTCCTGGTCGATTGATTCATATAAGTCTAAACTCTGATTATCTAATTGTTAAACCTCTCTCCTGTGTTAGTTCAACAATCTGAAATCAGTTTATATGTGACCAATCAATATAAAGGCATGAAGATCATAGAGTATAAAATAATACTTGAAATAGATTAATCAAAATAAAAATCAAAGGTTTCTACAATCTAAATTACATCTTAAAAATTAAAATACTTAGCCAGACATACTCAAATTCTAATCTTGTTGTTCACGTTCATCTCTATTTTTTGCTTCTCTTCTCTGCTTAGCCGTCACAACAACTCTTAATTATGGATACTGAATAATGAAGCCTATTTATAATGTCTCCTCCAACAAACTCGTAGAAAACACTAATTATACATGAACACGGTTCTCTAATCACAAGATCACGGTTCCAAGACTATGGTCTCATCATCGTCTCAAAATCGTTGAATATCCAATTGCCAATTTTTGCCTTAAGACCGCAGTCCTCTTTTCTGTGCAATCGTAGGACTGCGATCCTACGGTGGCTTATTTCGGTTTTGTGCTTCTTCTTTCAATCACTTCACCCTTGCTTTTCTTCTTAATTTACACTTTTGCCATTGCACACAATTTTTGGTTCCAAATATTATGATAGCCGACCCAAGCTTTAAGTATGGCAATTACCAAATTTGCCACTCTTTCATGCACCCACTATTGTTCACAATTTACAATCTATGCCATGTTCCTAATTCTTCCCAATCGTGCCCATGGTGTTTTCTTTCAATTTATGATTTTGTTGTTGCTTATTTTACAATTCTGCCACTCCAAGATGCTTTGCCACTAAATTTCATGTGCCAATTCATGTCCAAAATTAATGTTCTAATTATTCTAAACCTGCAAAATAAATGAAAATCCTTCCTCAGGCATTAAATTACAATTATAAATGATAAAACTACATTAAAATTCTCAAAATACATAAATATATTCAATGCTCTTAAAAATGCTTATGCACCTAATTATAAATAAAAATGCCCTATTTTCTACTAAATTAATGAAAAACATATATAAAAAAGAAATAATAATGTTAGTATGTAATGCAACTAACAAATACCCCTAAACTTAAACTATTGTTTGTCCCCGAACAATAACTCAACTCCAAAACTGACACACCATACCATATAGAATTAAATTCTTTTTCACTCATCATAGAAACCTCAATCTTCTATCCCTGCAGTTTGTGATTCATTAATCCTTCCTTAGGGCCATTCTTACTCGATTTTTAGTTCATCCTCCATTCTTACTTAACTTCACCATTTCATCTGTCAGTATCTCAATCCTCCTAGACTTTGCAGGTGATTTGTAGGCACCATCCCACTCATATAAATCCTTTCCTAATACCTAAGTACACAGACCCTTTCAATGCCCTTCTTTATCTATCCTTCTACTCAGTTCAAACTATAGTCAGGATTAATGGTCTTTTTCTCTAGGTCGTAACGTGGCCTAGCTCAAGGTACAACTATAATAGGATTTTTCATTCTAACTGAAGTATACACTCATAGCAGTAATAACAACCTATTTTGTTTAACTTTCTCAGTGTAGCTTGATCCATTCTATTCAATCCCTTGTTGTTCGTCATTCATGATCAAAACCATGTTTTTACAGCTCCCACAAACTTATTTAATCACAGGCACTTCAATTTTTACCCAAATGTACACTCATACAAAAGTAGGAAGCTCAACTTTCATTATAATACTTAAATAACAAATAAATATATAACTTTTTTTCTTTTTTGCCTTTTTTATCTTTTTAAAATAATATAAAAAATAGAAATAAAAACTGAAAATATATGCATCTCAATGTTAGCATCCTCCTTCTTTCACATCATTAGAATAGGCAGTATTATAACTCTGAGTGCATACAAATAGGTTCAATTGAGATATTCATAAAAGGATAAAGTGTTTATATATAACGTTTAGGTTCATAACAAGAAAACGGGCTTTAAGGGGCAAAATTGGTTGCAAAGGATTATAAATGCTAGGATTGACCTTTAGGCTAGGAATCAAACAACGATGGCCTACATCATTTCTCTTCTAAAGTCATTCTTACACAATATTCAACATAGATTTGATTATTTCAATGGTCTGTGGGAAGTTTTCTCCACTTGTGATTTGGTCTCCGCTCCTCACTTTGCTTAGTTTTTGGATTCTCAATTTACCTAAGACTACAGAGATTTGTCAAGGTCAAATTTTGGACAAACCAAGCACACAAGCTATTTGAAAGTACCCTACTTCTTTGTTTCATCACATTAGATGAATTTTTAATTCCATAGATCACTCAGTAAAAATTTAAAAAAAAAATATGGCATGGATCTAGCCTAAGTGACACTAATATACTCTATATGCTCATGTTCTAAAACTAATATGCTTATGAATCAACTCTAAATATAATGAAAGAATTTCAATAATTACTATATATGTGATATGCCCATATATATATGCAGTTTAGAAGTAATGAAGTACACATAATATATAAATATAAACGAAAAAGAACCTGAAATTAAAGAAATTGAAGAAGAATTTCTTCAATGTGCACCCCCAAACTTAAATTGTGCCTTGTCTTCAAGAGCTCAACTTCACTTTGATGCTCATAGGGTGGAAAATACGCTAGAGTGCTCAAAACACCTACATGTGGCAAAAAGAAGATGACAAGTATTAGTCTAATTTTGAACTAAAATGCACGCAATTTTTTTTAATACTAAACTAAAATGCATGCATACCTAGAAAATTAAAATAAACCCTAACTAAATAAATGGAAACAAACAAAAAAATAAAAACTAGTGGGTTGTCTCCCACTGAGCACTATGGTTAACGTTGTTAGCTCAACATGGATATATGTTAACCAAAGCCCAATTTGTTGATCTTCGCAAACACTTTGGCTTCGCGTAACTCTTGCTTTAAAATATCCAATGGCTACTTATATTTTAGGATTGGATCTTGTGACTACTTCAAAGGAATTTTCTGTGCACGAACAACGTCTTGCAGCTTTTTCATAGCATAGTTAGGCTTCCTATGTGCTTGTATGGCCTCCCTTTTAGCGGATTCAACATCTTTAACCTTATTATCAGGAGGTCTGCGGTTTTCAACCTCTATCTTAGTGCTAGCTTGTACCACATTACCCTTCTTGCATTCTCATACTTTAGGTAGATGCTTCGATGAGCGATAGATGTTGAAGACAACTCAGTTTTCATTTACTCTTAGTGTAAGCTCACCCCTGGCAACATCTATTAGTGCCTGACTAGTGGCTAAGAATGGCACCCCAAGAATTAATGGTATCTCCTTGTCTTCATCCATATCAAGAACAATAAAGTCAGCCGAGAAAATAAACTTATCCACCTTAACGAGCACATCGTCAATAATCCTTGTGAATAAGTGATAGAACGGTCTGCAAGCTAAAGAGTAATACTAGTTGGCTTGATCTCTAATAAGCCTAACCATTGATATACTGAAAGTGGCATGACATTTATGCTGGCCCCCAAGTCATAAATAACCTTTTCAAATATTTCAGTGCCTATACTGTAAGGAATAGTGAAACTCCTTGGATCTTTTAGCTTCTGAGGCAACTTTCTTTGTATTATAGCATTGCACTCCTCTATCAACTGCATAGTCTCATGATCTATTTGCTTCTTATAAAATTTATGCGAAAAAGGTAACGGATGAGGCTCAAGGTATTTGTTGCCTTAAATAGTGTTGTCGGGATGTCTAACCTTCTTCTTTTCATCATTAGTAGGTACTAGATCAGTTGGCTCTATAAGAGCGAGCCCTTTAGAATGGATAGGCTCATCAACTAGCATAGAAGGGTTGGATGCAATGGGTGGCCTCTAGACTTCTCTCCCACTTCTTGTAATTATGGCTTTGCAACTTTCTTTTGGATTAACATGAGTGTCACTAGGAAAGGAGCTTCGTTGCTAATAGGATAATGCTTGAGCTAACTGTCCCATCTGAGTCTCAAGGTTCTTGACTATAACATTTATGTTCCCTACTTGAACTTCCAACCTGAAACTCTGTTATCGTTCTTATCAATTCTTCAAGTCAATTCTTTACATAAATGAGCATGCATATTCATGACCTTGTCCAGTTTGTCCTCCATAGATGGTTTCTTTTCAATTAGGTTTTGCTGAAGGACATAACCTAGTGCAGCTTGCTGGACACTTCTGTTATTAACATATAAGAAGTTATCATATTGACAGATCCCTAGACGATAATATGGAGGAGTGCTATACCTTTGTTGCTGACCTTGATAATTATTGAACCGATTTACCGCATTCAGTTGCTCTATAGATGCTTCTTGAGTAAAGGATGCTTGTGAGCTTCAGTTATGGCCAAAATAAATTGATTCTGCTATGGTTGAAACTGGTTGTTACCAAATTTTTCAGTCAATGCATTCATTTGGTGGGTCATAAAACCTATTTGTGCCTAAAGGGTTGTAATCTCATCAACCTCATCTACTCCACCCTGTTTTATTGAGCCTCTCTTTATGCCATAGCCATAGGCGTTAGCTGCCACATTTTCAATGAGATGAGTGGCCTTTGTAGTAGACTTTTCCATCAAGGAACCACCAGCTACTGAATCAACCAAGGCTATAGTAGGTGGTGTCAAACCACTGTAAAACGTCTAAATCTGTATCCAAGGAAGATAGCAATGTTGAGGACATCTTCTTAATAAGTCTTTGAATTTCTCTCAGGCTTCATAGAGAGACTCCAAATCGGATTGCCTTAATGAACTAATCTCACCCCTCAGTTGATGAACTTTCGCAAGAGTAAAAATTTTCTAGAAGAATTTCTGAGCCATCTCTTCCCAAGTGGTGATGCTACTTGGTAAGACAGTTTGCAGTGATGTCCTCACCTTGTCCCTTAGAGAGAAGGGAAAAAGTCTCAATCTTAACTGATCCTCAGTCACACCATTCATCTTGATAGTATCACATATTCCATAAAGGAGTTTAGATGTGCCATAGGATCCTTAGTAGCCAAACCCCCAAACTGTTGTTGTTGTACCATAGTTATCAAAGAGGGCTTCAACTCAAAGTTGTTGGCATTGATGGATGTGTGAGCACTTCCGAAGTAATTATTATAGAGCACAGGCTTGAAAAATTCCCAAAGTGGTGCTTCACCATCAATACCAACTGCAGATCTACTATTCTCAGCCATATCAAATCTATGGCGTCGAACTTCCAATTGAAATTGTGGAAGTGTTTTGAACCAGTTTCGATCACTCAACTCTATTGAGCTTCTGCTCATCCAAAACATTAAACACCACAAGCAAAGAAACAGATCAAGTGTAGCGAGCCAATGAATTAAATAAAAAGAATAAAATAAACTAAAAGAAAATAAACTAAAATAAAGTAAAATAAAATAAAGCCCAGAAACGAGCAAGAACATCAGCCTAGTTACTACGGTCAGTAACCGCAGTAATACTAATTACCGCGAGAATTTTTGGGTGACTACAGTAATTCGTGATTTTCTATAAAAATGAAAGGTTTGGGCAGAAACCCTAGATCTATATTTCTTGCACTACAAATCACTGTTTTCTCTACTAAACTCTTACTAAGCTTTCTAATCTTGTTTCTTAGCTTTTCTTTTGAGTTGTAATAAGGGTGGTTTAAGCTCGTTCAAACCCTTTTCTACCATTCGCAAGCTTAGATTTGCCACGAGCAAACAAGGGTGGATCCGAGTTGATGCACAATTGGAAATGATTTGTGCTAAGGTAAATCACAAAACCCCACTTGGAATCTAGCCTTCTCAGCATTTTAAATCATTTCCCTTGAGTTGATGTGTGTTTTAAACCTAAAAGTGTGTGTATCGACGTGTTTAAACATGTCTCCGACTTCGGCGACCACAGCAAAGTTTTGCATTGCTGTGGTAACACATCGTGTACCTTGTCTTTTCTCTTGTTTTCATTTCGACCTTAGGTATACCATGAAATACATATGGAAGAGACATAAATCTAGGATTTTGACCATTTTTGAATGCTTTAAACTCACACTATCTTGGTATTAATATCTTATAGATTAGAGATCAAAACACTTGTGGAAGGGGCAAAGGCACAAGGAAAAGAAAAAGTAAAGGTGAGAAGGATTTCCTTGCTCACTAGTGTTATTCAAATTTTGAATGCATAACATGATGATTGGTTAGCTTATTGAGTATTTAGAAGCATGTTAGGACTTACTTGGTTGTCCTTGATTGGAATGACTTGGTGTATATCCATGATGTTTGCTTACCTATATTACAACATGCGTAGATAGAGAGTTCATGTGTTGGTCTCCATGAATGGTTGAACATATCTGATTAGTCTACTTGGAATGTTACATATGATGACTATGTATGATTTGGAATGGAATGTGAACTAAAGAAGATTAAATTAGGATTTAAAACTCTACGTACTAGGGCAATGATAGGCTGCATAGCATCATCGTGGGTGTTCCTACCTAGGGTACCTACTATAGCTGAGTGTTTTTCAAACAGAAAGGTAATAGGCTGCATAGTGTTACCTCTATCCTTAGATGTGGGATTGTATGGTAATAGGCTGCATGGCGTTACCCAAGTCACTTCCATACTAGAAGGTAATAGGCAACATAGTGTTACCTCCAGAGTCACTCTTGAGACCACAGGGGGACAGCGAGAGCGAATCTCTTATGGTCATAGGTTACAACCAAATAACCAATAAACTGTTTGAAACACCCTAATATAATGAAAAAAATTGCATGTTGTGTATTCTAGTCTTTATAATGCTAGTATGTGTAGGGATGATCAACTAGGCTCTTGAGCTCACCTCATAATTTTATATCAGGTGATCGTTGACATTGCAAGAGTAGACCAACCACGAGAAGTCGTCTTTTGGTCGAGACCTCACTAGGAGGTTGTCATATTTGTTTTTTTTGGTTTAATGTTTTATCATTATGTTGTAAATAATTTGAACTGCGCATGTGCCCTCCATCTTTTAAATTGTTTCACATGTAAATTAAATGTTTTGGGACTTAGACTTGTTGGGCCATGTTTATACATTCATATTATGCATTAGAAATGATTCTGAAATTTTTATCCGCTGCAAAGGGTTTCTTTTGGTTAAATATGCTTTCACTATGGATTTTGTAAGTATTCAGAACCATTGCATGCATTTTCTTAATGAATCTCAGTTTACTAAAAAAAGGAACCGACATTTTAAAGATCAGTGTATGTTTAAAATTGACTTTATAACATATTTGAAAGAAATTTTGAAGCATGAGATAGAAATAGAATGAGAACGAACCTCGAGTGGCCTTTGACTCTCGATGAACAACCCGAGCCTTGCATCTCCTACCAAACATGCACGCGTTGTCTTCGTGCATGACCCCGACGAGTCGTCGCACAGATGGAGAGAGGGAAACTAGGAGCCTGGGTGTCACAATGCTGGTGGTGACAAGATGTATCAAAACCTTCGTAAGACGTATTAGTGGCGAAGAATAAAAAGAGATGTGGCTAAGTATGTCTCCAAGTGCTTAACTTGTCACTAAGTGAGGGCAGAACACCTAAAGCCCTTTGGAATGTTACATCCATTCCCAGTCCCCGAATGGACTTTGTTAGTAGATTACCCTTAAATCAGAAAGGAGAAGATATTGCATGGGTGATTGTGGACTATCTCACTAAAGTGGCTTATTTCCTACCAATTAGATCCATAGACCAAGTTAATAAGTTGGGAGAACTCTATGTAAAGGAGATAGTAAGACTTCATGGTGTGCCTAAGATGATAGTATTTGATAGAGACTCTCGATTCACATTACAGTTCTAGTAGAGTCTGCAGAAGGAGTTGGGCACTAGAATCACTATGAATACTATTTTTCATCCTCAAATTAATGGTTAGTTTGAGAGAATCATTTAGACACCAGAGGATATGTTGAGGTCTTGCGTCCTTAATTTCAAGGGCAATTGGAGTAAGTACCTACACTTGGTAGAGTTTGCCTATAATAACAGTTATCAGGCTAGTATAAAGATGGCTCCATATGAAGCTCTCTATGGGAGGCCTTGCAAATCACCAATGTGTTGGACTAAACTTAAGGATCATGTGCTTACTAGGCCAGACTTGGTAAAAGAGATAAATAACCAAGTCAAACAGATACAAAAGAGATTGGCAACAACATAAAGTAGACAAAAAAGTTATGCAAATAAGAGGAGGAAACCCCTAGAATTTCAAGCAGGTGATAGAATATTCTTGAGGATAAGTCCTTAGAGAGGTATTAATAGGTTCAGATATATTGGGAATCTGTCACCGAGATTCATTGGTTCATTTGAGATACTTAGGAGAATTGTAGAATGCACCTACAAGTTGGACTTACTAAATTGAATGTCCTCAATACACAATGTGTTCCATGTGTCGATGCTAAAGAAATATGAACCCAACCCCTCACACATAATCCATTGGGAGGAGGTGAACATCCAGGATGATGCCACTTATGAAGAAGTGGCACCTAGGATCCTCGACCGGAAAGTGCAAAAACTTGAGAACGAAGGACATTCCTTTGGTCAAGGTTCTCTAGAAACATCACAGAGTAGAAGAGGCCACTTGGGAGCTAGAAAGCGAGATGATGGCTAAGTACCTACACCTTTTCACTAGAAGTACTAATAGAATGATGCTTGAGTAAAATAGGACAAATTTCTGGGACAAAGTTTCTTTTAAAGGGGGGTAGGTTCTAATACCTCAAAAATTTGTATGAAAATTTAATTAAACATCAAAGAGTAGAAGAGGCCACTTGGGAGCTAGAAAGCGAGATGATGGCTAAGTACCTAGACCTTTTCACTAGAAGTACTGATCGTCGATTCCAAATTTATAAAACATGTAGACAAATGAGCAAAAATATGAGAATTATATATATATACACACACACAAAAATACAAAGAATATAGCCAAAATGAGAAATAAAAATAAAAGAAGAACAAAAGTGGGAAATTTAATTAGCAAGTTCTTCTTCGAGGTGCAAATCTCAGACAATGGAAACACAAAAAAGAAAAATAGAAACCAAATCAACAAAAATGAGAAATAAAAATAAAAGAAGAATAGAAGTGGGAAATTTAATTAGCAAGTTCCTCTTCAAGGTGCAAATCTCGGACAATGGAAACACAAAAATGAAAAATAGAAGCCAAATCAACACCTTGGTATCCAAAGGGGACCATGGTCTTGCATCATAACACAAGAAACTGAATCAAGACCTCGATATCCACTATGAAAACCATAGTTTTGTGTCAAAAAAACACAAGGAGAACCCCTAGAACTGCAAGACTGTAGTCGTGCATATGGTGACCTTGGTCCTGTGATGAAAAACCCATACTGCGGTTCCCGATCATGGTCACACGACAAAAACTCTGAAGCTGTGCCTGAGAAATTAATTGGAAAGTGCACCCAAAGCCCCAAAACCTTAATCACTATTTCTTACTTGCAAAATAGAAGAATTAACAAGTTTTTCGTGCTAGAAACACTCCAAACTTGCCAATTCTTACCCACCGAAACTCTATATAAACACCTCTTATGTTCCCATTCTCTTCATTCTAGTAAAAGCTAACAAGTCCTTCTTGCTCTCTCTTTGCCTCCCTTTTGACATCCTTCTCTTCTCTTTAGCTGTTCTAAATAGTAGTTAGAGTAATAGTAACGAAATGCTGCACAAATTTTTGTGCTGGTAGTTGGGAAGATCTAAAGGAGGTTCAAATGAAGATTCCAAAGGACTGCTATTTGAGGTGGAAGTGATTTATGAGTTTTAATTTATTATTTTAATTTCAAAAACATATGCATGTGTGATTATGCTTGAATGTACATGCTCTATTTGAATTAATCATACTTGCCATGCTTAGATATCACATGCTTAAGTTTGCATGAATAAAGATGTATGTTATGTGCTACCATGATCCATGCTATGTGTTCCTAAGCTCACATGCTGAATTTAATTATATTAGTTTATTATTCCTAATTTTCATGTTTAATGAAAGATTATTTAAGATTATAACCACATACTGCTGCAATGTCCCATGGAAGAT
Source organism: Tinospora cordifolia (assembly GCA_030144865.1). Lineage (NCBI taxonomy): Eukaryota > Viridiplantae > Streptophyta > Magnoliopsida > Ranunculales > Menispermaceae > Tinospora > Tinospora cordifolia. The sequence continues at coordinate 23,533 of JAJIYU010003493.1, forward strand.
TGCTATGGGTGTTCTTCATATTGGAATTATAGGTTTGTCTCTAGTTCATAGAGGTAAAGTCCCAAAATACTCAGATAATGGGTAAGGCCCTAAATCCATTGGAAAATGGCATAAAAGAGTGCCCTTTCCTTCTTTCATAAGAGTTTTGATTAGAACACCAAGGTTGACCATTTTCGGTTTTAACTATAGCTATTAAATAAAGAATTGATTGAATTACGTACGTTTGAAAATGTTTGACATGTATGTCTTATTTGTTGAAATAATGAATTAAATATTTAAAATTATCCATTGGGCTTTATGCTTACTCTTCCTTTTTTTAACTTTTTAGGAAACTGATAAACAGAGACAATATGATCCATGTAGGCAATATTTTCCTTAGAATATTTTCTTTAAAAATTTTGTTTAATTGTAGGGAATGTTGGCCCAAATTTTATTATTTGAGATTGATTCTGTTGTAATAGACACAAAAGGTTATATACCTTTGAATTTTGGAAAGGATTAATGATATGAAATTATTTTATTTAAATATTTTTTTTATCATTACAAGAATAGGGTTTTGTACCTCTTATGTTTCAATTATTGATGTTGAAATTTTTATTAAGACTTCTTGTTACTTTATTTAGAAATATTTATGAGTTAATGATACTCAAGAAATCCCAAAGTTTTGGAACTGAAATGGAAAGTGTGAAAAAAATAGAAATAATGTGACATTGGCCCGCCTCCTAACCGAGTGGCCAGGTCCACATTCTAAAAAAGGAAAGAATTCGGGGGAGGTGGGGTATTACAAGCTAATAGTGGGTAAGCCTTGTCCTGAATAAAGTTAAACATTGAAAAGTAGATGGGTTATCCTATTCTAGAAAGCACGGTTATTTAAATAGACTTTGTCTTACCACCTGATCTTGAGGATGTCCCACCAGCTCATACAACTAGCAAGAGTTGAAGAACATACTTATTTTTTACAAGAAAAATAGGAAATACTACGTAAGGGCAAGAGTATTAAAGTACAAAAGATGGTACCAAAAGTGGTATCGAAAAATGGATATGGGTTGTTGGTTCAATGGAAGAACCTTTCAACCAAGTGATTAAGACCCTAGGTCTAGGAATGAGACCATAGGCAAAATCTTGGGTGTTGCCCAAGGTGGCAAAGTGGATCAAAAATAAAAACATTTAAGACATAGGTTAGAGACTGAAAGTATGTGAAAATGAAACACTTGTGTGGTCAGGACATGAGTTTGGGAGGATCTTGTATCCTTGGTTTCTACATGATATGGGATGCATAAGAATTTGAGGATATAAAGAAATACTAGACTCAGAGAATGACAGATCATGTTTGGTGAATGATCGGTGACTTTGGAATAACTTGTTTCGCTATGCTTAGCTGGTATGGGATGGTCAATTGTAGTGGGGCTTGGAAAGCCTTAATTGTCGAGACATTTACGAGATTGATTAGGTGTAGCGAAATCTCTAAGTGGAAGTCTATGTCAATAGACAAGGGTGGTATAGGACGCTCGAACCTTAAGGCACAAATGGAAGCCTGAAATTTTGCTACGCTAGCGTGAACTTGTATGATTGAATGATTGGATGCATGATTTACTTATTTCCTAAATATGTATGTATGAAACCAAGTCCCGTACCTAATAACAACATAACTTAGAAAAATAAACTGTTAGGCCACTATACAAATCAAAAACCTAAAAACATGAATCAAAAGTCATAATAGGACAAACGAAACAAAAAATCTGAGAATACATATGCTAAAATAACTTTCAATTTGTAGATAATGGCAAGGATAAGAGGAAATTCAAAAGGGATGGAGAACAGAACACTGACGAGTTGGGCCAGGAGGAGCAACATGCACTCATGGCAGCGCAACGCCTGTTGGAGCGGGACTAACACCAAAAATGCTGGTAGAAATTACTCGACAGGTGGTCGAGTAGGTTATGAAGGCGCTACCACAAGTGTAGAATCTCGCACAGCCATAGCCTCAGGTCCAAGTTCATTAGAACCCTTAACCTAATGGCCTAGTTGCACCAACTGTCATCGATGTGCACGATTTTCCCAACCATCAGAAGGCATAAGACGATATTGAAGACAAGCAATAGAAGGCGATTCTGATAGAGTTGCAAAAACTTTGCCCATCACAATTTGATGGCACTTCTGACTGCATAACGACTGACCATTGGTACTAGGAGTTGGATGAACACCTAGACGTGTTAATGGCAACAGGTCCCCGAAGAGTGGCACTGGCTACCCATCAGTTCAAGGGACCAACTAGGAGTTTGTGGCAGATGTTGAAGGTAGATCCGAATACTAATGTCAGACAAATTGGTTAGGAAGACTTCAAAGAAGTGTTCTATGAGAAGTTCTTCCCAGAGGCTACACTAAGGAAATTGCAGTTAGAATTCGTCCAGTTGACCTAGAGAAAGATGACAATAGCCGAATACGAGGTCAAGTTTATTAAATTGGTCAAATTTTCACTAGAGATAATTAGGGAGGAGAAAATGAAGGCAAACAAGTTTGCAAAAGGTCTCAAGATTAAGATTCGAAAGGTGATAATACCAATGGGCCTGAAGACGTACAAAGACGTTGTACAAAAGGCATTGCTATTAGAACAAGACCCGAACTTCGAGCAGAAGGTGAGGAGCAAGAATAAGAAACCAAGCAATACTCAAGATTATCAGAAAACCCAGAAGAGGCAGAACAAGAATGATGGAAAGACACAATGGGCAATACAACCCAAAGAGGAGCCGAAGGAACAAGTGAAGAGGCTTGGACTATGCTACATATGCAAGCGAAGGGGACACATAGCAAAGAATTGTCCCACAACACTAGTTCAAATAGCTCAATAGTAGTAGATGAGGAATGAACAAGGTACTTATTCTTCAGGTCCTTGGCTCGAATCTCTGTGGAGGCAAAATAAAACCCCAAGGGGTGGGGAGAGTACCTTGTGAGTCACCACCTAGCCTAGAGTGTCGTGTGTGGAGGTTCTGGGGACACAATGAGAGATCTTGAAAATAAAAAGGTGCCTTTTTATTGTCACAATCTCTCACTGGGTCCTCAGAACCTCCATGCAGAACACTCTGGGCTAGATGGTGACTCACAAGGTAC
>JAJIYU010003494.1:0-26653 GCA_030144865.1 Tinospora cordifolia
TAATTAGTTAATTATTTTGTTTATCTCCCAACTGTAGTATAAGCCATTCTAATTTATTTAAAAGCTTTAATATATGGTTAATTTGTTAACTAAATCCAGAAAATTAATTAATTTTTTTTTTTCATAATCTAAATCCAAATATTATTATTTTAGATATATATATTTCCAATAACTTTGGTCCCAAAAATAAAATTTCAAGATCTATTTATTTCTTCATTTATCTTATTTTATTATTTTTTTGTGATTATTTTATTTCATAAATCTCTCATCGACGCATTCGAAAGCGTCGCGATATTTCATTCATTTTCTAAACCATAATTCTAAGTATATATTTAATAAACACTATTTTTTTAATTAATCAATTTTAATTTTTCTCTCCAATATCTATTTCAATATTCAAATTTATTTCATTAAGATAACACCTTAAATCAATTAATATTAAAAATTTTTCTTTTTGGTATTTTATTTTAAATTCTTATTCTTTCCTATGAATAATATTTTATTTCATGTTTACTTGCAACGTAGCGCTCATAAAATTCCCGGGTGTTACACCATCAGGAAGAAATCGATATGTATCTGAGGGAGTCTACATCGTACCTGTGGGAGAAATTGCTCAAGCCAACTTTCTTAATCGCCTGACGGACAAATGAAATAGCTAGCTCTCTCTAGCTGACTGATCCCATTGATCATATAACTGGGAGGGAACATGTCACATTAGAGGTGAACGATCAGAGGTGTCTTCTAATCACCACGATGAGGTTGGTCCTTCTTTGATTTTTGTGGACTCTGCTATGAATATGAATAAAGAAATGAATGTCGGGCTCTTTCTTTCACTACTAACCCCAATTTAATATGCATGCTGATAATTTTCGTATCGTCGAGCCCCGAGCTTGTGGTCCTCCTTTGAGTGTGGGTTCAATTGGATGAATCTGTACGCTCTATTTGATAGGGTTCCCCTTAACTGTTAGAAAGGAATAAACAGAAGAAAGTATTAGATTCGTCGCTGTATAGTCTAGTAGGGAGGCCTCCACTTCGTTTTTCGCTCAAGGCTCTAGGCTGAGAAGCAGGAGCAACTTTTAATTTGTTATGAGCCCAAACAATAGATTCACGCATTGTTAAAGTGGATGATCTTCAAAGGCCAGTTTATTTCCGACCCATTCTGGTCTCGACAGGGACAAGATCGAATTGCACTCATGCCTCCCCCATATCAAGTTGACCAAGACAGCGATATCCTTTATGGTTGGAGCTATAACCCAACAATACAAATTGGTGAGAATAAGGTTCCAGCTTGTGAGAGGTGGACGTTCCTTAAAAAGTGTTAGTTTGGTTCCATTAAGAATGAAGCTGCTTAAAAGCCCTGTTCTTAGTGAAAGAAAAATATATGCCAACGGGTCCCACCCTGCAAAGTACTACGCAAACCCCTCCCTTATAGACAGGGAAAAAAAGCAAGGCCTTTCTTTTTTTTTTGTTTGAATCAAAGTACGCCCTGCCAAAAAGGCTCTGAAACAAACAAAAGGGTGCGTGCCGTGGAAATGCTGAAAAATGCACCTAAGAAGGCATTTCTTTCTGGTCGCCTGGAGTTTGCCTTATTCGGCATCTGATGTTTGTACAACAGTATCCACAACTCCATCAGGTTGCTTCTTTGAGTGTTCTTGTTCGAGTAGGCGTGTAAGTTCTATGCGAGGTTAGTACCTGCGTTATTGGGGTTTGGGGACCCTGTTTGCACATGACGGATGGATTCAAAATTTGCATCTTCCAACAATTCTAGGATCGATGCCGAGTCAAATCTGCTCCGCTTTTTTTCCATTGCAGCTTTCTCCAGCTACGGCTACAAAGCCGTCTAAATGCTAATTTGCATCAAAACCGAACATGAGACTTTGGTCTCATTTGACTTCTTTATGGCAGATAGACGAATTCCCAGATCTAAGTCGTAAACGAATTAAAATTAAATAAAAAAATTAAAATAAAAAAATTTGACCGCCATTGATAGCTCTCATAGGGATGGTGGGCTTGGACCCTTTGGGGCAGGACTCCTGGGTGCGACAATTGGCAGAAGATGCTGGGCAAAGCTGTTGGCCGCCCCTTACTCTATTCCCTCCTACTATCAGGAATAGCGAGGCAGATTTCTGTACTAGCTCCCGTGCACAGCTGCTTCTGCTCCTCCAGCGCCAATGGCTACAATACAGGTATGAAGGATTGTACAGGAAAAAAATCTTTGATCTCTCTTCTTCGGGAGGAGAACAACAGCTCAAAGAGGAATGATTTAATGAAGAAGTTATTGAAGTTTAGTCTCATCATCGCACAACCTAGTTATTTTTTTGAGTACATCCAGAGTAAGAGGCCCCAGAAAGAACTGGACTAGGATGGTAGCACTTAGCCCTAAGCACCTATTTACCAATGGCGGAGAATCGTGGAAGAACCGTTTAGCTTCCTTCAAATATTGGATTCCTATTCTCGTTTCCGTCAAAAGGGCTCTCCTTCTCTGACTACGCTGTTCCGGCCAAGCCACTCCAGTGGCTAAAAAAAGGCAACTAGTCGATCCATTTGGATATTCTGGAGATGCACCAGGTTCCAGAGATGAGCAAGCCGGAGAGGCAACCAAGTTGGTGATTTTAGAGATAGGGGACTAATGCATTGTTGGCTCGAAGTTACTATTGGCCGAAAATGGAACAGGAGAGTCGGGTTCTTCTCCTACCTATATCAAATAGAACATGTTGACGGCGCCTCACATATGGGTAGCAAGAGGGCACTTATGCCCCGACGGTAGGGCCTAATGGGGAAGGGCCCAACCCAATAGGAGCAGCACACCCCCCACTTCAAGCGCACCTTTGTATCGACTGAATCACTGTAAGGCCTCTAAGCTTGTTGTTAGCCCTATTTCCTCCTGTCTTTCTAGTTCTTCCCAATGGTTCTTGAAGGTCATCCACCAAGTCGTGGAACAAACGTTGGCGCAAATGCCACAAGTTCCCGAACTTCTTAAGCCTATCGAACTACCGTTTGAGGATGAGCCCAGTGCTAATTACCAAGAACTTCATTGCCACTAGTGGCAAAGAAAAACTCTACCATCCCACCCAAAACAACTCGGAGACTGCCGGCAATTGAATCATGAGACGAGATCATAAAGATCATACTATAATTTATTCATATTATTATGGTGTGTTCTACCCTTCTGGAGGGGGGGTCTTCGTCCACGAAAGCCATAAATCGAGTGAAACAAGAAAACACTAGATTCTTATGTCGCTAACATGGACAAAGTCAGGAAAAACCTCTGAAATTCTTTTAATATTGGACCTTGGACACATAAGAGTTCCGAATCGTTCTCATTCTTTAATGTGGCGTCGCGTTTTAGATCAGAGAGGATATTTGAGCATCCCCCCCTAAGCTGTGGATGCTTGGCTTGGCAATGAATGATATGGAGATTTTTCGGGGAAATTCCGAATCTGACTGGATGGGGCCGCCTAATTGAGAAAGCTTCAATCCACCCCCTGCTATCGCATGAGTATCAAAGCTTCAGTCCCAACGTAAACAGGCTATGGGGCTATTTTATTTGATCCAAGAGGTCCTATCGTGGAGTAGGCCATGAGATAGGTATAATATAAGAGAAATTTAGAAAGCCCAGGAATATCGAAAATTCGAGTGGCTGAAGTTGAAGCAGCTATTACATTTTGCCCTTTTTGATTGAGAATAGTATCGGTAGCTACTGCAATTTTATCGGTCTGTCTGTCCCCAATAATTAATTCGTCCACTATAAGGTAATTGCTTGATTGATAAAGAAAGCAATACCAACTCAAAATCAAGAGTTCTATCTTAGCTTAGGGTGGTTTTGTTCCCAAGTAATCCATCCCTGTGACTTCGTTTCCCAAGAAATCTGTGCCAGTCGCCGTTCACTGGGGCTTCGGTCGCCGGCTCCCCTGTCATCAGGATTAATTGGGACGAAAAAACACGAATTTCGATGGGACTTGAACGCTCACGATTTCTAAAGTCGATGAATTGTTCTCTTACTATAAATTTCATTGTTATCAGTATTGACATGTAGAATGGGGGGTGCCCAACCTACAGGAATTGTTCATGATATTTCAAAGAAGGCAGGTGTTTTTCAGGAACTTATCAATCATTCATAATTGGCCAGATCATTGTTACAAATAATATCCAAATACCAAATTCGTTCTCCGGAATAGATCTGAGAAGGGCTTTCTCCCCCAATCCATGGCTCCAGAGACTCCTTCGAACTAACAGAGGAGCTGGAAGCGAATCCATTTTTTCTTTGGAAAAATTCTCAATTCATTTATCGTCATTAAAAAGCTAGCTACACGCCCACCGCCCACTCTCTTCCCCCTATTCCATTGTTCGGGGGTAATCGGCGTACTCCGATCAGTGGGGGGCCTTGGACTGGACCTATTCTGATTCTGAATTATCTGTCGCTACGTTGTTCCCAAGGACTAGCAAAATTGAAATAGCGAAATTCTTGGGTCATCTCAATGGGTTCAGAAACCACACGTTTCTCTGGATTATCATAGCCCATGGATTCAGCAGCAGTTCGAAAGGTTGACCTATTCGGGAATCTTCGGATCTATGTTCATTGATCTCCCCAATGCAAGGTGGGTCTGTTGGGCATGACGTGCTTGTGCCTCTCCCTGTTCATCAATAATAGATAGCAACAAATCTAGTGGCAAAGCGACCATCCCTGTTATTGCTACCAATGGCCATCGTCTTGTACAAAGGACCAACTAATCTCATTCTATGTCTCTCTTCCGGTCGGAGGTCAAACCAAAATAATACTAAAGAGCAGGGTAATCATCTCCACCTTGACAGTTGATTATATTGAATCTTTGTGTTGTTACATCTTGTCTCAAGTCCTCAACCTTCAAAAATTGAAACCATTAGTCTTCGTGACTGAAGCATTCATAGATACTTCTAAATCATAATTATGATTCTCGACCTAACATAACAATCATTGTGCAAGTAGTAGGGCGTTAAAAGGGTTTAATGTATGAATTGGCTTTTGAATATCACAGTAGAAAAATGTGTTACCACAGTAACTAGAATGGAAGTAATGAAGGAATGCTACACTACTGTACTAGTAGGGTATCATGACAAGCAAAAAGAAGATGATGGATCAAATTGCAATACCATGGTAAGAAGTGAACGAAATAGGAAGGGATGTACTAATGGAGTAGTGAAGTGCATTGTCACAGCAACCATCTCTTCTTTTCCTATGATCTTAACATCTTATTATCTTTAATTTAACGTCAAAAGGACGAGATTTAGGTATTAGAATAGGATAGAAATGGTATACCTTAGCAAATTGCTCCAAACGTCTCGTTGACAAATTATGTTTAGACAGAGGCTTCTTGGATCCTTTTGGAGTAGTTCAAGGATCTCTTTTAATGGTGAGAACAAGCATGAATATTAGGGATTACGGGTAGGAAGTTAATTCTCCAGAAGATGGGGAAAAATATTGATCAAAGTTCAGTTCATAACATTACCTTCTAATTGGCTTAATGGGAGTCTATGGCGTAAAATCTTAAGCTTTGTGTGTTGTTCTTCTTGGGTCTTCTTGTGGAATGAGCAGAGAAAGAAAGAATGAAGGGAAGTCAACCAGAATGTAAAGAAAATAAGGGAGTTTGTCACTTATTTATGGGGGAGGGAAAGAGAGGCAACTAGGTTTGGTGTTTGGATAGATTTAAGAGTCTTTGTGAGATGGGATTAAATTTATCTAGGAATCATTGTTATTATCTTTAGTAGAACTTCATCCCAATTCATGTTCCTTATCCTTTAAAACTAGATAGGCATGGGAAAACAATGCATGGCAAGTTTTGATTGAGTCACGTGTTTTAAAAGAGAAAAACATAATGTTCATACAAAGCATGCACTACTGTTAGACCCTTGAACCTGATCACCGAACGAAGGCTTAGCTTGGCGGGCCAAGGGCCAAGCACTTGTGCACTTCAGAGTAGGTTGTACACACAGTTGCTGGATGACTTGACAATTGCTGGAAGTTCTGAATGTGCAAGAGCATGGCAGAATGTGGAAAGGCACAAAGGGGTGGTTGGAATCGGTAACCAACCACCCATGAGTGTGACACACGCATGGTTGCCACTTGGGGAAGTTATTAGTAGTTGTGCTCTATTGGGGAACCGCCCAGGGACATGTGGCACGAAACATCACACCATGGAAGTTATGGAACCATCCATAACTTCCCCCCACGAACAGAGGGATCATGGGAGCACCTTTGAGTAGTTATGCAACTGCTAGGGACTGGTGTGCCATGGACAAGGTGCTCACAGAAAGGTGTTGTTCGGATGCTGACCAAGGGAAGTTATGGAAACTGCCCATACCTTCCTAGGAACAGATGTTGCTCGGATGCTAACAAAGGAAAGTTATGGTCCATAACTTCCTAGGGACAGATGGTGCTCGAATACTCACCAAGGAAAGTTATGGAAGGTCCATAACTTTCCCCATGGATAGATGGCATAGAGATGCCCATCAAGGAACTTATGGAGCTACCCATAACTTCCTAAAGGCAGTTGGTACATCATTGTTCATTTGTAAGGGTGATTTTCTTGTATAAGCCCATAAGCTATACTCGGAGCAAGTCAACTCGGATTTACTTTGTAATTGAATTGCTTGAGTAAATAAGAAATGGTCTTTGTGCTTATCCTGTGTGCTTTGTGATTTTACTCTGTACGGTTAGGACAACATTCTGTTGCCCAGGCACTGTTAACTTGAGAGCTCATTTCGGATTGCTGAGATAGAGCGAGACTCTAGTGCACTCACAGGAAGGACGTGGTTCAGAAGTAACCAACTCCGAGTAGCAGTCATCAACCCGCACTCGGTTGAAATTGCAACGAAAAATTTTGGATATTTGTCTAACCTGTGATGACTACCATAGTAGTGCGTCCCATTACAGGGACAATCAGAAGATTTTTCTTCTAGATTATTACAATAGTACCTTCTAATAGGGTCTTTGTGGCCTCTAGATTTGGTTTAGTTAGTGTTTGTGTGTGACAACCCGTATTTTGAGGCACAAACTTCATGTGTTCGATATATGTATTTTCATGTATTTTTCTAAATTTTTAATGAAAATACATGAATTTTCTCAATTTTCCTTGATTTTATCCATTTTAATTGAAGGAAATCAAATTTAATTGAGAAATATAATTTTTGGATGGAGAATACATTAATTATTGAGGATTTGTAATTTTTGGGAGACAATATAATTTTTGGAGTGATTATTTAATTTTTAGAAGAGAATAATAAATTTTTAGGGTAATTATTTAATTTTTAAGAGAAAAATGTTGATATTTGGATAAAATATGTGATTGTGGAGGAAAATGTATAAATATTAAAAATTGAGGTATAGTTGAAAATTTTGAAGGAAAAGGAAAAAAGAGTAAATTTACAAAAATATAAATATATGAATAAATGAAAAAAATGGAAAAAGGAAATGAAATGAAAGAAAAGAAAAGGAAGAAAAAATAGATCTTTGGGCACATGGGCTTGTGTGGGCCAAACTAAGGGCGTTCTTTATGTGCCCAGACAATGAGTGACGCTAGCTCATTGTCCGGGCACTAGCTCGTTTTTAATAAAAAAATTAAAAACAAATGTTGAGTGCTCGGTCTGCATCAAGCACTCAACATTTGTTTGTTGAGGTGGCACTCCATTGAGCGCCACCTCAGCGCTCTATTAAGCCCATAACTGATGCCCTAAGGCACGAGCCATAGGCCTGTGCCAAGCAACTAAGCTCACGGGCCTTTGGATCATGCGAGTTGGATCGGGTGCGTGGGCTAGCCTGCATACCTGTTTGGCCCACGCAGTCCAACCCCCCATTTTCCCCTATTTTTTCCTTCATTTTCCCTCCTTAATATTCAAAAAATTGCACTGAAAATATCACACAATCCTTGGTTTTGGGGCTGTGGTTTTGGTCGGCTGATAGGGCTGCCAGCGACTGTTTTAATGTTGGCCATCAGGGCACCTTGCATGGTAACCCATGAGCCATGTGGCAAGTTATTTGGCCATGCAAGGGTGCTCAAACATACAACAAAAATCTGGTTTTTGAGCAATTTTTTAGTTGCAATGAGTTATCTTCAACAATTTCATTCTTCTTCATCCCAAACCCATTTTCTTAAAATTATAGTCTTTGGGAAGCTTTCACTTCCCTCTACAAGACTATGTATACTATTGGTTGAAACCCCCAACCATTAGAGATGAAAATGACTACAAAAGTGAGTTGTTCAACATAGTTGAAAATTTGGGGCAAAAACACTATGTTGATCCAAACTTTGGAGGGGTGGTTCCTAACCCATCTGAGATTGGTTTTTGAGGTAAAACTCTCTTTTTAATTCTTGTCATGTGTACTTCTAGTTCTATTTGTTGGAAAACAAAAACTAAGCTCTTGAATATGGTTTATAGGGTGCTAAAGTTGGTTGCTTGATAACTGTGACAAAAAAATTGTTATTGGAACCAATTTTGGGACAACAGTTGAGGCCATTAGGGATAGTGGATCTAGATTTGACCCACATTGCTCAAAGGAACTAAAATTAGGTTTAAATAATGCAGATTCAAGCATATGCTACAGTATTGTATTGAGTGTCGAAGGGACATTGGTATGTAGGACCCAAGGTGAGTAGTTTAATTCAGGTGTTTACTTTAACTTGTATTCCTTGCATAAAACATGAGTGAATGACATGAGTTTAATGGTTTCATATGATTTAAGTTACATCAATTGGTTTTGAAGTATATATAGATGTACATTGATAATGAGACCATGGGCTCGAGGTTCGAGCGTGTGGTCAGGGTATACGATGTGATTAAGATTAGACTCGAGGTTTGAACGAGGGGTTAGGGCATATAATTAATGCACCTAGCTTCCGACCTGCTCGAGTGACGACACTTGAGGATCAAGTGTAGGGTTACGGTATTCAAGGAATACGCCTAGCTCATGGCCCGCTTGAATGGTCGATATGCCTGACTTACAACCTGCTCGAGCAATGATCATAGGGTTGGATTTGATGATTTGAAACCCTAGCCCAAATGTAATTTTTAACTAGCATGTATTTAAGCTATTTTTCTTTAACTATTGCATTGTTTATAACAGCTTTTGTTGGGATCACTACAAGTGTACAAGATCACAATAGTAATATACGATAGATACTAGATATCACCTCTTAGAACGGTTTGTATTAATTTGGATTTTAAGATAGTAAAATATCATGTATGCACATTTAATCTTTATTTTAATTAATCTAAATTTTGTTCTTGTAGGTTGTAGCACTAGTAATCAAAACCCTCTCCCCAGGTGCCTTGATCCTATCAGTTAAATTGCCTAATACCCTCTCCTGAGGCGTATAGTCAATAAACTAATGCATTAAATATAATAATCACGTGCAACCTCCTATAGAATCAATGACCTCCTGATCAATTAATTCATATAGATCTATACTCTGATTATCCATTTGTTTCTCGAGTTAGTTTTACAATTTGATATCATATTATAGGTAGCCAGTCAATTAATAACACAATGAATACAAAATATAGAACAAAACCTTAAAATAGATTAATCGAAATAAAAATCAAAGGTTCCTAAAATCTAAATTACATCCCAAAAATTAAAATAATTTAGCTAGACATATTTGAGAGAGTACCAAACAAAGAATTGAATAAAGTAAAGATCATATTAGATAGACTTTGACTTTGATCTTGTTTTCTAGCTCTTGTTCTTCCCGTTTGGTATCTTCTGTCCCACTCTATGGCGGTCAAAATTGCTAATCGAATAATTGATACAATATTATGAATTGAACGCTAATACGATGCCCCTAATCACAAGACCATTATCACATGGTACTTCCCAAAATTTTGAAAATTTTATACATTATATGCCAATTTCCTGCAGTAGGACCATGGTCCAATATAACAGGACCATGGCCTTGCATCATGGCTCACCAAAATCGGTTTGCTCTTGTTTTTCCTTTTTCCAATCAGCCCTTACTTTTCTTCTTATTCACAAGTTTGCCATTACGCAATTCATGTTCCAAATTTGATGCCAATCCTGGCACAATTTACTTAACATATTTACCAATCTACCATTCTCTTTTTGCGCACAAAGTTATGTTCCAAATGCATGTCCCAGTCAAACCCATGGGCTTTTTCTCAAATTATTATTCTTGCCACCCAATTGTTTTCGGTTTATGTGCATCGACTTCATGTTTTGGGCTGGATCGAGGTGTGTGTGCAAATTGTGATGGGCTTTGCAATGTTAAATGTGCCATAGATTATTGTTGGGCTTTGCTTTTGATGCTTTTGATAAATGGTCTTCAAACAGTACGCCATATTTCATTTTTCCTTCTTGTATGTACTTGTTCCATTTATTCTAAGCATGCACAAACAGCAAAGGACCTTCCTCGGATATAAATCACAATTATAAATGATAAAAACTACATTAAAATTCTCAAAATGCATAAATACATGAAATGTTTTTAGAAATTCTTATGCACTTAATTATAAATAAATATACCCTATTTCCTACCTAAACCCATGCAAAACATATATAATAATATTAGTATGAAATGCAACTAACAACCATGCTTTCAAACACTGTATCATCGTTATTGTTCATGTGTACCTGCACTGTTTTTTGAATGTTGGTTACGGCTAACGTGCTGGTTTTATTACTCACTAAGCCATGTCAAAATTTTAGGCTCACTACTCTACTAACATTTCAAGTTCCTTGGTGACTGACAAAGGGAAAGACATAGTGATAGCCTAGTCCCTTGGTAGTTTCTTTTCCTTTTTTTGGTCTTTTGTTAGAGGTTGGCCATTTTTTTTATATGTAAATATGGTCAACTATGTATTTATGAAACAAGACAATATGTAATATAAATGATAACTCTTTATAATGTGTTTGCTTACTTTCGCACTTGAATCCTTAAATTATTCTAATATCTCTTGTTGTTGCAATTGAAAAAGCTTAACAGTGATCGAGCGAACTTGACTTGGTGAGTGGGTTCATGTAATACCCTGGAAGTCTATAAGACCTCCACGTCGTTAGTGAACAGTTAAAATAGAATAACAAACTTAATAAAAGAATAAAAATAGCCAAAAATACTCGAAAACCATGTATTATAAGTCTAAATAAATGTAAGGGTGATATCAATTCGGGAAGCACGAGAAATGGTGGAGAAAAGGTGCTAAACAACAAAATTTCATTCTGGTGACCGTGGTAATTGGATTAGTGACTGTGGTAATTCCAAAAAAATCCATAAAACGAAGGGAAATATATCGTTCTGGTGACCGCGGTCGATCCTATAGCAACCGTGGTAATTGCAGGAGAAAACTAGAAATGAAATAGGGAAGTTCATTCTGGTGACCACGGTTGGTGTTTGAGCGACTGCGGTAATCACGCAAAAAACCAAAAAATGAACAACGTGTACCAGTCTGTCCACCGCGGTAATTGCACAGTGACTGCAGTAGTTGCACAGTGATCATGGTAATGCTACAGTGACCGCGATAATTCGTCGATTTCTATATAAATAAAAAGTGTGCAGAAACCCTAGATCTAGATTTTTTTCCCGCAGATCACTGATATCTCTCTCAAGCTCTCACCAAACTTGCTCATCTTATTTCTTAAGTGTTCTTTTGAGTTCTAAGGGTGGTTTGAGCTCCTTCAAACCATTCTCTACCATTTTCAAGCTCAGATCTACCAAGAACAAAATCAACAAGGGTGGATTCAGGTTGAAACACGTTTGGAAAAGGTCTTGTGCTAAGGTAAATCTTGAAACCTTCTTGAGATCTTGTTTTCTTAGCTTTTTAAACCACTTCCCTTAGGTGTAATCTGTTTTCCTTGAGTTAATGTCTGTTTTAAACTTAATGACCAAACATTGAGGTACTAAGAACATGTCGCCAACTCCGGTAACCGCTACATGCACTGGTGTTCCCTTGTTTTATTTTGATTTTGGGGTGCATTTTGAAACATATGCGCCAAGAACACAAACCTTAGGGTTTTGGTTACGCCACGTATGCCTTAGAATCATATGTTCTCATTAATTAAAAACCCTATAGATTGATAATCTGAGGCATGCACGGCGAGGAGCAAGGCGCAAGATTGAAGAGTACTAAGGTGGGTGTGATTTTCTTACTCCCTGGCCTTATCCAAATTTCGAATGCATAACATGATGTTTTGGTTAACTTAAAATATGTCTAGAAGCATAGGACTTGCTTGATTGACTTTGTTTGGGTTTGACTTGGTGTATGTCCTTTATGTATGGTTGCTTGAGTCATAACATGCTAAATAGAGATTTCTATGAGTTGATCTCCATGAATGGTTGAACACATCTATTTTGTTTTACTTTAAATGTTACATTGATGATTACATATGACTTGGAATGACATGTATGACTAAAGAACATTAAATTAAGATTAATAAATCCACGTACTGGCACAATGACCGGCTTTAGGGTGTCATCGTGGGTGTCCCTACCCGAGCTGACTGCGACAGCTGATTGTGTCTTCGGACGGAGTGTCACTTCAGACTTCCATCCTTAGATTGTGGTCCTGAAGGTAACCGGCCCTCGGGCGTTACCCCCGGATTCGCTCTTGGACCACACAGGGGATACCGAGGGTTATGGACTCTTTTGGTCGTAGATGATAACAAGACAAGAATTGTGTGAAATGCCTAATGTAATGAAAGTGATTGTATGTTTTGTGTTTTAATTTGTATAATGCTAGTAATGTATAGGGATGATCCACTGGGCTCTCGAGCTTACCCCACTTTTCTATTATAGGTGATTATTGACACCGCAGAAATAGGCCGGCATACAGGCTATCATTTTGGGTAATGACCTGGTTGGGAGGTTGTCATAGTTTTCAGTTTTTCTTTGAGTTTACCATTGTATCATTTTGTTGTAAATAATATTTTAGTGTTTAAATTGAACTGGGCATGTGTCTTCATTTATCTTTGAACTGTTTCACATGTAAATTAAATATTTTGGAACTTAGGCCCATTGGGCCATATTCTATCTTCACACCATGCTTTGAAAATGAATTCGAAATGTTATTCCGCTGCAAAGTATTTCACTTGGCCAAATATGAATTCACTACGGATTTATGAACGAATTGAATTCCACTGCATGCATTTTTAATGAATTTCACGTCTACTGAAAGGAACGATTATTTTGGTGGTCATTGTATATTTTAAATTTTAACTTCATAACCTGTTTAAAAAAAAAGGTATGAAACATGAGATTGAATGAGAAAGGAAATCGAACCACGTGGCGTCTGGCTCTCGGCGAACGACGAGATGCTCGGCGTCTCCCGTCGAACGAACGAACGGGCGCCCGCTGCCTCTACGCACGGCCCCGAGACGAATCGTCACAACAGAGACAGAGACGGATACCGGGAGCTGGGGTGTCACAGTTCATTAGGTCATTGTGTCGATTGGGTCAGCCTTCAGCCTAGGAAAGTGACCTTGACATCGTGCCTTATCTCGGATCACTAACACATTCATTGATTGCCCCATTAGAGTAGGACACTAAACATCCACAGTGATAACAGGTTAGTGGCAACCTCTACATTACCAATCCTGATTGTGCAACTTTCCCTGAAGTTTATTATAGGAACTCTTCCCACTTTTCTCACATCTCCTTTGGTGGTTTTCAGCTATTGTTTGACTGGACATGCCTTATACCAATGTTATTACTACTGTTAGAGTACCAAAAGATGGGTCCTGCGACTATATATTTGTTTTTTGATTGAAATTATTTTTCTTTTGCTAGTTCTTCTGGCCACTGGATGTCGAAGTAGGAATTTTGTTTCCATGTAATCCTTGCACTTATAGATGTTCATTCTCACAGTCGACCTCATAGTGGAGTATTCTTTTGAATAATGAGCTAAAACTTAAAACTTGACCCATGTAGGTTTTGATGTATCTTGGGCTTCAACACTTTCTAGTAAAACCCAACTCTTTCTTTCTTGTCTGACATCAATCCTACAACATATGGTTCCAACTGCAGAAACTTATATGTGTACTATCATGTTGACATAGATCTGTAATGAAATGCCGAAAGCACAACTTTTCTTCATTCCCTTTCAAACTTCGGCATGAATGCTTCTAAGAATAGTTTTTTAAAATGAATCTAGGTGTATAATAGTTGTTCTACTACCAATACTGATAACCACCTGTGATACTCTAGAAAATTTAGCAATTCTCAAATAAATAATAAATTTTATTTATATCATTTATTTCCAAAATTTAAGGATAAATAAATAAATAACAACTGTTATCTATCTATTTATGAAGAATCATAACCATAAGGTTGATATGTTTTAAGTAAAGATAAAATTTCAAACCTAAACTCCATAGCATTCATAAGAAAATAAAATATTTTAGTCACAAAATGATTCAATAGTCCAGTTAGTTGAAACAATGTGTTTAAGACAAGTGGTTTCAAGTTCAAACCACAACTAGTCACTTTTTGCTCAAATATGGTAAATAAATTGTATGGAAGTAATTACATGTTATCAACCTAATAAAAAAAAATTGAAAATAATAAATTAGTAATTTTCTTAAATAATAATTACAGACTAATATCATATACATCTAATTATTTAATTTAAACTAGTCGACAATATATATATATTAAAAATTTGAATTGTTATTCAAATTTTTTTCCTTAATGAAATAGTTTTTTTAATTAGAATTAAGTAACGAGGAAAGATTTTCTTAAAGGTGGCAATATGGGATGATTCGTAAGGAAAGAAATAAATGAAAATATATTATGTTCAAAAAGTCTCCCAAAAAAAAAACTAGCCACCTTAAGAATCTTATCTTGGATGTCTCATATGATCATAATCCAAGGGTGGAGATTTGTTCTCACACTTTCAATGAACACTCAGCAACTCTCTAGAAAAGCCTCATACTATTTCTATCTCCTTCTTTTCTTGATTCAAATCATTTACAAATAAAAAAAAAATCTCTCATCCTCTCATCCCAAATCCATTGGACATTTGAGGAAAAGAAACACAAGAAGATAAAAAAAAATGAAGACCCTCAAAGTGAATGAAATTATGATTTCATATATTCTTCTCATCTCTCCTTTTTTTCACCAAAATGCCACTCAACATCACCCAAATCTCCATATTTTAGCCATCATTAAGTATTTTCTAGTACCTTTTTAACCCTTGGAAATATCTTGAAGATCACCCAGGCTTTTAGTACATTCAAATCATTCGAAATTGCTAAACAAAGATTAAAATGTGAGGGTTTAACATTCTAAAATGTGAGGGCATAATCTTCTCGGTCCTAATGACAACCATAAACAAATGATTGATTAAAGCACCCAATGTTTGAAAGTGTTTGCAGGTTGTTGTTTTAATTATTATAATACTTGAGATATGTTCATTGTTTTAATCCACCAAGCTCCTTTGAGCTCAACCCTTCCATTCTATATTTTTCAGGTAAATATTGAACTGAGTAACCTACTAAACCATAATGAAATCTTTTGACCTAATCCTAGTCATCTATGAGGCCAATATTCATGTTTTTAGTTCATTTACTAGTTATTTTAACTTAGTATTAAAGTAGCGACCAATGTGCCAAATTTAATTATGGTTTTGTTTTTTTTAGGATATGAGAACCAGTTTATGGTATTATTTAACATTTTATTTGTTACATCATGATTAATGTTATCTGATGCACAATATGATCATTGATTGTGAGATGGTAATAACGTAGCATGCATGCTCTTCCCCGTGCTTATTATTTAATGTTTATTTATCTCCTAATATTTATTTCACCCAAGACACTTCAATAACTTGGTCCTGATGTGGTCGGCTGATCGAAGGTTGGGATGTTACAAAAGGTGATATCAAAGCTCAGTTATTAGATAAACTTGGCAAGTATATAAGATATAGACCATGGGCTGTAGGTTCAGTAGAGGAACCTTTCAATAACATCATTCAGTCCCTAGGTTTAGGAATGACCTTAAGTAAAGACCTAGGTGTTGCAAAGGACGACATAGAAGATTGTGAATAAAAACTATTAGGATACATACGAGAATTGAAACATGTTTAAAACAAAACACTTGTTTGGTTAGGATGTAAGATCTGAAGGATATTGTTTCTCTTGTTTCTAGATGGTATGAGAAACGTAGAGATTTGGAGGTATGGAGAAATTCTAGACTTAGAGATTGATTGGCCGTATTTTGTGAATGGTCGATGACTTTGGAAGATCTTTGTTACTCTATGCTTAGCTTGTATGAGGTAGTTTAGTATAAAGGGGCCTGAGAGGCCTTAGTTTCGAGACATTTGCGAAATTGTTTGGGTGTAATGAAATCCTTAAGTGAAAACCTATGTCGTCAAGTAATAGTGGTATGAGACATTTGAACTTGATGGCATGGGTAGAAGTTTTGGAATTTCTCTATTCTAGAGTGAATTGGTATGTTTCGTTAAAATGGTTGTTGCATGTTTTCTATTATTACTATTTTAATTATTATCATGTGAGGCCAAAAATCTTGTACCCAAAAACATCAAAGGATTTGAAAAGCCTCAAACAAAACTTAAAAGAATAGACTTAGGTCACTTGAACAAATTGAAAACCTAAAAACATGAATCTAGAGTCATAATAACATATATGATATGAAAATGTGAGACAATTCTTACAATGACACCAATTGCGATATGAATTTACAAATGGACAATGGGGATAATTATTGTCACAAGTTCAAAGATGAATTTTGTATCCTAGTTTTAAGAAATACAAATCAATATGCAATTGAGATTCATTTGAACTGAGAAATGAAGTCAAAATCCTTCACTTACATTAAGAATTTTACTTTCTTTTCTTTAATGTTGTCAAATTAAGTTATTGGATACCAAAATGACTTTTGACTTGTAGATAATGACAAGAATTAGGAGGAACGCAATGAGGGAAGAAAACACTAATGAGTTTGGTCAAAGGGACTAAAAGAAACTTGTGGTCGCAACTCCAATGGGAGCAATTTTATCATCAGATATGATGGCAGAGATCACATGTTGGTAGTATAGCAGGTTGCAAGGGCTCTACCTCAAGCACAGAATCTGCCTCCATTCCAGCCATAACCCCAATTCAAACCTCAAGCTCATCAAGGCCCATTGTTGAATGATCTAGTAGTATTGGACTAAATTGTCACTGATGATAAAGAATAGAGAAACCTGCTAGTTGAGTTTCAAAAGCTACATCCAAGTACCTTTGACAACAAATCAAATCATATGGAGGTAGATTAACTATGAGAAATGGAGAGTCAACTAACTCTACATTTAAGAAAGCTTGTTAAAATTTATGGTGATGTACCAAAAGAACCAAGAAACCTTATGACGGCAATATTATGGAATATAACTCAAACCAAAGACTTAAAATGGCTTGTTAATGAAAGCTCTACTAAAGCACCGACTGAAACTTAGGATATTCCCATTGTAAGGGATTACCAAAAGGTTTTTCTAGATTATTAACTAGGACTACCACCACAACGAGAAGTAGAGTTCAAGACTAAAGTGTAACTCAGAACTAATCTAATAGCCATTCCACCATTTCGAATGACATCTATTGAATTGATTGAATTAGAGACACAGCTCGATGAACTCTACAAGAAAGGATTCATTCGACTGAGTGAATCACCATGGGGAACATCTATGTTATTTGCGAAGAAGAAGGATGGATCAATGAGATTAAATGTTGACTGTTGGAGGCTAAATCAGGCAATGGTGAAGAACAAATACCCATTGCTCAGAATTGATGATCTTCTTGATTAGTTGAGAGGAGCTACACAGTTCTCTAAGATCGATTTGAGATCATATTATCATTAGTTGTGAATTCGAGAGACATATATCCTAAAGTTGACATTTAGAAATAGATATGGGCAGTTCGAGTTTACTATGATCTTGTATGGTTTGACTAATGTGCAAGCAACATTCATGGATCTAATGAATAGAGTTTTTAGACCCTATTTGGATAGATTCGTGATCGTTTTGTGGATAACGTCTTGATCTATTCCAAGTTTAAGGAAGAACATTTGAAGATTGTATTAAAAACTCTTAGAGACCACCAGTTATATGCAAAGTTTTGTAAGTGTGAATTTTCGATGAAGATGGTCAAGTTCTTAGGCCATGTAGTCTCTATGAATAAATATAAGTGGATTGAGAAAAGGTAAAAGCAGCCATGAATTGGAGGCAACTCAAGATAGATATAGAAATTAAAAGTTTCTAAGGATTGGTGGGGTATTATAAATGATTCATCCAAGATTTCACCAAGTTAGTAGGACCTATGACTAAACTAACTAGGAAAGAGTTCTAGTTTGTTTCGGATGACTAATGTGAGATTGTATTCTAGGAACTGAAGAAGATGCTGACCACAATACCAATACTAACTACCCCAACACATGGAGTTGACAGTGTTGTATATACTAATGCATCAAGAAATGGTTTGGGTGCAGTATTGATGAAAGAAGGAAAGGTGGCTACGTATGCCTAATGACAGCTCAAAACTAATAAATATAATTACCCAACTCATGATCAAGAACTTGAAGCAATAGGTTTTGCTTTAAAGATATAAAGACACCATCTATATGGTGAAAGGTTTGAATTGTACTCAGACCACAAAAGTTTGAGGTACATATACACTCAGAAGGAGTTGAATCTCACACAACGATGATGGAAAGAATTCCTAAAGGATTATGACTTTCAATTATACTACCATCTGAGAAAGGCTAATATAGTAGTTGATGCCGTCAATGGAAAGTTTAGTAAAATAAAAGAAGAAAAAACTCATATGTATCAACTAACTGATAAGTACTACCTAAGTGTCAAGATGAAGGCAACAAAAGCAATTTGCTATGCAACGAAATGTCAACTAGATTTGTTGAAGCAAGTTAGAGATGAGAAAAAGCTAGACAAATGGCTAATATGCCTCATAGAGGAGGTCAAATTACAAAAACATAGTTATTACAGGATCGGTGTTGATGGGAAGTTGTAACACCTTGCCTCCCCCTTGTGGCCCTGCAAACACTTTTATAAAGCAAAATAATCATAATGCCCTTGAACACAAATAATCTGTATATGTTAATGTCATGTACGAGTCATCCATCAAACCATTTAGGCCACCATTGAATGTTACTTTTTCTCTTTTTCTATCCTTTTCTATCTTTGTCCCAGCTCTATGAGACATCCTGATCATAAGAAGTCATAAAGATTTCATAAAAAAAAGACTCTGAAACCTTTTAATAAAAAAACAATATCATTATTTGAAAATCAATCTCAATATTCAATGGTTAAAAGGACCTTTGAAATTATTCAATGAATCAACTTTTAACCAAGAAAGAAACTAGGGACAACATGCTCGACTAAAACAAAATTATGAAATAAGGAAAGAAAACTTTGAAACTAATTCTCATCTTTATTAATCTTTCTTTAATGGCAAAAAATTCCATGTCATATTGAATCGAATATAAAGCAGGAAAATAATATGTGAGCATGGTGAACATTACATCATAGGCATGTCATTTCATATAGCATAGATCATGTTATCACATATTTAAGGCATAACATGCATATTTCATATAACCATAGTTCTGGACTACAATCATACATGCATAAATTATTTGAATTAAGATAATAACATAAAACTTAGAATCATCTCTACCTTTGATGCTTTATTCATTCCTAGTCCTTGTGGCATTATCATAAGCTTTTTTGAACTTTCAACCATCAAGATTAGGACTAAATGCGTTATTCTTAGTGATTTATGTGTTTCTAATCCTTTTAAACAATACCCTAATGAATCCTTATCCTACATGGCATGTAATGTGCAAGGGTATCCTCCTAGATGACTTTATATATGTTCCTACTTCTGTGTACTGTGGTAGAGGGAAGGATTGTCACAGAAATCAGAACACAAAAGTGAAAAACAAGAAGTACAAGAACACTATTGAGGTAGGCTACCGTAGTGATGCATTACTGTATTAAAGTATCACGGTAACTAGTAGGTGTTACATGTAATACCCCAAAAGTCGACAAACTCTACTTAGTAATATTGGATTAAATTGATGTGAAAATAAAATAATTAAATAAATAAAACTATAAATTAATTCATAATCAAACATCAAAGGACTTATTACACTTAAGACGATGCACAAAAACATAATGCAAAATCTAGAAAACCATGGAAGTAACGATGGGATCGATACACAATTGAATGCACAATATCTTGTTCTAGTTATTGGGGTAGTGAATTGCACTATCGCGATAATGCATGAAATCCCACTGAAATGAACGAGTGTAACTTCATTCTGGTTACCACGGTACTGAATCATACTACTAGGTAATACGTGAAATATAAGTAAATTACAAGAAACTCTAATCACATTTGTCCAATCAAAAAGCTGCGTCTCCACTCTCGTGAACCAATGTCAGCCATTCTTCGTCAATTCTCCATTCTCACACCGTCTTGACTGAGTTCTCTCCATTCCCTTTTCTCCCAAACCATTCCACAAGTCAAAACAAAAGAAACTACATGTATGGCCAAGGATTTCAGACCATAATATCATAGCAGATGATTTTACTAAGGTAATACACCGTTTCCAACACGAAATCCATATCTCTTTCATTCTCTTTCTCATCTTTTAAAATCGTGCTTGTTTCTAGATATCAATAGAACCATCCAAAGAGATTTGAGAAGTCATTGTTACGACATTCGATTATGATCAAAGAATTGCAGGCAAAATAGTGAGGTCTAAAGATTTTATTCATTATAATGCAGGTTTCTTAGTTTATGGTTTAAAGTATTTGAATGTCATGAACAGAGGAAAACAAGAGAGGTAAAAACATGCACAAAAAAGATGAAATTTTGTTGATTATCATGATACTCTACCATGGTACTACGTTAGTACCCCTGTTTTCTTTGGTTACCATGATAATGTACCTTTCTACCACGGTAACGTGCCTTTCATCTCTTCTCTTGTCTTAGCCATTTTCTCTAGTTACCGTGGTAACCTACCTCACTACTGCAGTTATGCGTTAGTTTTCTCTTCTTGCTCCTCACCTATTCGTTTTGGTCACTCCAGTACTCCTCCTTTCTAACGCAGTACACAGAAGCAAATCAACACTTTGACCTTTCTAAAATGCTACTTTGCACATGATATACTATGTTGGAGTAAAGGTTCTTAGCTTATGGTTAAAAACGTAGAAATACTATAATTTCTAAGAGTAGTAGCCTTAATTTTTAAAGGTGGAAGACTCAAGATCATTGAGACAGCAATATTAAGGGTCCAAAAAAATCAATAGACAGATGGAAATGACTACCTTACTCCCTAGTATTATGTAACACCCCGCCTCCCGAGCCCCATCGTCTATGTCATCTGACGGTCTAATCTTCTTTGATCAATAATCTTAGGCCACCTGGGAGACAAGCCCGTGCTACATTTTCTTTTTCTTAAATCCAAATCCATTAGTCTATGTACAAAATGATTCATGGCTTCATAAATAAATTAGATACTTCATTTATTTATTCTAAACTTTGAATACAAGAACTTTTACAGTAGAAAGTAAATTAAAAACTGAAATAAATAATTTTGCTTGGGCTCACATGCCCTACAATGAAAAAAAGAAATTACTTAATAAAAGAATCTCCCACGTGAGCTGATAAATTAATTTCTTGAAATGTAAAAAATAGGGGGTGAGCTAAAAAGTCCAGTGAATCATTCCATCTATTTAATTCATTATTTCAACCAAATAATACAAACATATCAAACACTTTCAGGGATTAAATCGATTCAAAAAATATATTATTCCAGTCGTAATTTAGACCGAACGGGGATAACCCTTTGTGCTCCAGATCTAGGGAGAGAGATCAATTCTAAAACTCAAACCCATCTCTGGTGGGATCATTCCTGAAACCCGTTCTATTCTGGTATCAGTATTGACAGCCAGTTCTAATTCTACATGGAACATAGAAAGACCTCCATAACGGCACATGGTTGAAATCTTATTTAATCTTATTTTTGTGTACAGGAGCAATAATTAATAAATATTACAACAGTAATAATATTCACATCCACGAAACATTAACTTTCGATTTCTGATGTTGAAGATCGTACAAGATGCAATTACAAAACATACTGTCTTGGTCATAAACAGTATATTGATGCATGATAAATAATAGCTCTAACAGTATAACATTCATATTGACTTTCGATTTATGATGTAGAAGATCGTACAAGACGCAACTACAGAGCATGCTCTCTTGGTCATAAGCAATATAATAATTGATTGGCATAAATAAAAAGGACAAGAATAAAATCAAACTAATAAAACAAGCAAACATTATTTAAATCAAAATAATAAATTAAAAGAAAGGAAAAGAAATTCACCTCGAGATCGCTTCCTAACTTGTGTAGCACTTCGTTGCTACTACTTCAGAAGCTGTTTAGAATAGCTCAAAAAAAGAAGAACAAGGATTGAGGTTGCCAAGAAGGAGGCAAAGAGATAGTAAGAGGAATTTCGATTCTTACTTTGGGATGAATGAAATAGGTAGAGTAGGGAGGTTTATATAGAGTCATTTTTCAACTAGTTTTGTCTATTTGCAATGTGGGATTATCATTTTCTATATTTGAAATGGGTAGAATAGGGGGGTTTATATAGAGTCATTTTTCAACTAGTTTTGTCTATTTTTCCAATGTGGGACTATCATTTTCTATATATATACATATCTTAATATCATACATGTATTCTAACTAATATATGCATATCTTAATATCATATTAAATAAAATATTATATTAACTTTCGATTTCTTTTACACATATACTTTTCTATATATATTAATATCATACTAAATAAAATATTATTTTCATGAATGCATCTAATTAATACTTTATACACATACTTTTCTATATTAATATTATATTAAGTATATTATTCAAAATATTATTTTTATATTTAAATAGAGAAGAGTATGTTTACCCAACATTTTTATATGTCTAATATTAATTAATGCATATCCCTATATACTTCTATGCCAATTAATTAATTTCATATCAATGACAAATATATATATACGTATATGCATCAATAAAGTGTCACATACTTAGGTACTAAATAATATATATACTTGTGTCTATACCAATTAATCAATTAAATGACATATGCATACATACATATACAAAAAATAGTCGGGGTGTTACATATTATCAAAGTTTTAAGTACAGAATGTGATGTTTAGTTATATTGTTTGAATACTTAGGAATATGCGAATATGTGATTATAAAATGTTCAGATTTGACGCATGTGCGATGAATGATTAATAGTATATTGTATGACCCTATGTGTGAGGAGTATTGTTCCAAAAATATGTTGTATAAATTGTATGTTGAATAACATGATTGGCATGACCTTATGGATGATATTTACATATTTTCACTGTATTTCACATAATCATGCTCTTGGATTCTTATTTTTTGAGCATGCCAGAAATTTGATGTTGTGTAACACTTTAAGATCACTTTAATTAAGAACCAAACCAAGTACCAGCATAGTGCTCTAAAGGGGATCACTATTGGTGTTCTCTGGATAAGGAATGACGGGTGTGTCCATAGTTCTTAAAGATGGAACGATGGGTGTGTCCCTAGTTTCTGAATGTTGGGTGATAGGTATGTCCCTATACCCCTTGGAAACTAACATAAATTTGCTACTTACCTTTAAATGTAGATATGTAGAGAGAACACCGAGATTAATCCTTTCGGTCTGAATGTCAACTGATAAATAATTGAACTATTTGAATCCCCTAATGTTTTGATAAATGTTTGCATGTTTTATATTTTAACCTGGATAATGCTATTAATATATATATATATATATATATATATGATCCATTAGGCTCTTAAGCTCACCCCACTTTTCCTTTTTTAGGTGACTATTAAAGATGCTTGCATTGACGAGTATTGTTGACCCATTTCTTGATAGTTGGGTACTTCTCTATTGAGGTCATCGTAAGAAGAAGAAACTAATTTAAGTTGGGGATATATCATTAGTTGGAAGTTGTCCATATGTGCCAAATTTTGGTTATTACTTACATGGATGTTGACTTAGATCCTAGTACGTGCTATGGAAATCTTATCAATTGCTTATTAAGTAAGATATTGAAATTACTTCTCGTATGTTTCATGTAACGTGGCTTAGTGTGTCCAAGAGGTTAGTACTTGCATGTCTGACAGTGACATCCTAATTCTCAAATGCTGACATAAGGATGACAATAAATGTAAAAGTGTATAGTCTCTATGTACAACTTAGATGCGATAGTGTGAATAGATCGGGAATCCGGGTGTTACACTACAAGAATGCAGTGTTATTACCACAGTAGGCTACCGCAGGAGGTTAGTACTTGCATGTTTGACAGTGGTATCCTAATTCTCAAATGCTAACATGAGGATGATAATAAATGTAAAAGTGCATACATTTCCATGTAAGACTTAGATGCGATAATGTGAATAGATCAGGAATCAGGGTGTTACACTACAGGAGTGCAGTGTTATTACCGCAGTAGTCTAGCGTGATAACCAAAAGAAAATGTAAAGTTTACATTACACTATTGCGGTAATAACCATGATCAGTACTGCGGTAATCAACACGAAAAGTGGATTTATGTAACACCCTAAATTCTTTGTACTCAATTAAATGAAATTTATCAATTATTTAGTGAAAATCGGGTGCAAAATGAAATCGGGTTCATTTCAAGGCTAAATTTGGCAAGTTCTAAAGGTCTTATTTAGTAGCTCTTAGGTATCCAAAACAACCTGAAATAAAACAAAGTGACTTGAGTCGACCAATTGAACAACTTATTTGAAAAACAGCTCAGATCAAGAATAGGGTTTTCATTTGCCAAATACCCTTCAAGGGGTCCAAAATTGAAAGAAAATTAGCATTTAAGGTACTTCAAGAAATTAAAATGACCCGAAACAAAATAGAATGACATGAACTAACAAAATGAATGACATATCCAAAAATTAGGACAATTGGCTAAGATTTAGATTTTAATTTGCCTAGCAATCTCAATGGGTCCTAAATAAGGAAAGTTTTTGGTGGAAAATCATCTTGGGCCAAACCATACATTAAAATTTGCATTAGGTTCATGTGATTTCAAAACTATAGGTTATAAATCATAATTCCTTGTAAATAAGGAGATATTAATTTTTATTTGATTTTTGTGTACCCATGAAGTCGTGGCCATCCCAAGCATGTGTAAGTTACTTGGGTGGAACACTATGATCGTGTGTACCCTCACCCTACCCAACTCCATGAGACATCTCCTAGTGTTTAGAAACCTTGAAAAATGTTCTCATGTACACCCAAACAATTATCATGCAAACCATGCTCTAAACACAAAAAATGTCCTATAGGAAAGTTTGAGAATGATCATGTGTGCCACTAGATGTGATATTATACACCAAGTCCAAGAATAGAAGTTTGGTGGAGAGTGGTTGATTTGAAGAGATATAGAAAGATTCTTTTACTTAGATTTGACTAACAAACAAAGGAAAATTCAAAAAAATAGAAAGTTACCTCATGCTCACATGTGATGCCATAATAGGAGTGTTTCCATGCATGCATGTGTCATGAGCAAGCAAAAGAACCAAATAAGAAAGATGCTATGAGCATGAAATCCGACTGATAGAGGACGTCCAAGAGAGATTAGAATGTATTCTAAAACTTTATTTGTGTTCATAAACATAAAGAAACAAATAAGGTTCAAAGATTTTGCTCACACTTGGATTGAAAACGTTAGTGGTTCTACTTGCCCAAATATGGGCTCATTTGCCCAAACCATGAGATTCACTTGCCCAAATCAATGCAAAATGTCCTCATTGTGTATTGAAAGATTCTCATTGTGTGTGATGTCCAAACTGTCCCCACAAGAACATCTATATAAACCCCCCCCCATTTACATTCATCTCATCCCAAGGCAAAGAGTTGACACTTCCTTCTTTGCTTATTATAAGCTCTCTTCTTAGCATCTCTTCTCACTTCTCTTGCATTCACAATTGAGAAGTTTTAATTTTAGACTTCTAATGAGTTGTTTTCAGTGTTTTTGTTGCTGTTTGAAAGTACTTGAAGTTCTGAAAATAGTAGATAAGGGGAACCTCTGTTGGATTCAATAAGAAACTCATATTGAGGTGGAGGGGATTTCTGAAACTCCTATTTTACTACTTCAAGTCTTTAGTGCATTCATTTTTGTCTTTAGTTTTTAGATCATGTTATATTATAAATTTCAGCATGTTTAGATTTCAATTTGAAGCATAGATGTAATACTTGAAATTTTATTGACGTAATAATTGTAATATCAAAAATTTTAGTGACGTAATAATCGAAATTTGAGTTTAAAACACATACATGTATATATTTAAATACAAAAACATATATATATTTGTCATTGGTACACAATTAATTAGTTAATATGGAAGTATAAAGGAATACACGATGATTAATATTAGACATAAAGAATTGTTGGGTAAAAATATACGCTTCTTTATTTGAATAAGGAAATAGTATTTTTAGTATGATATTAATATAGAAAAGTATGTGTATAAAGTATTAATTAGATGCACTCATGAAAATAATATTTCGTTTAGTATAATGGT
>JAJIYU010003495.1:0-26778 GCA_030144865.1 Tinospora cordifolia
TGTGGTATTTATAGAGTATGTGTTATAAAAAAAATAAAAAAATTATTTAATAACTATATTATAGATTATGGCCATTACATTATAATACAAACAACTTAACATAAAAAAAAAATTTATTGTCTAAAAAACGGTCCAAAAAGGGGCAAAAAACGTTTAAAAAAGGGTAAAAAAAGGGTAAAAAAAGGGTAAAAAACGGCTACAAAATGATAAATTCGAATTAATAAAAAATAATAAAAAAAAGGTATTGCGCTGCGGCGCATTTATTGCGCCGCAGCGCAATTAAAAAAAAATTTTTTTTTAAATATTTGAGCCCCGAGCGCTCGGTCTGAACCGAGCGCTCGGGGCACAGAGTCCTCGTCAGACGCCCAGCAACGGGCGTCTAACGAGGTGCTGGTGCATTGAGCGCCAGCAAGGCGCTCAATGCACCAGCATTGCGGTTGCCCTAATAATGTGATTACAACTATGGTCATAATCTCATACGAACGATCAAAATCGAAAACAGATTGATAGTGGATTCCCACGCTTGAAACATAAAGCATACTTCCTATTGTATTCTCTTGCAAAAATGTATAGTTTGTATCATTTCATGTTTTCCATACGCAAATTTGTATTATCATGTGGCATCAATGTTATTAACAATAAAGCATAGTTATAAAGGCAACCCTTTTTATCCTTTTAAATTTTTTTTTTTTAATTTGTTTTAATTTTTGTTATTTGAACTTTGAAGAAGGCAGCCCTTTTTTTATATTTTTTGTTTTTGTTTCTATTTTTTAATATATATTTTAAGTTAAATAAATATTTTAAAAATAATTTAAATTTAAATAATATAAATTTAACTTTATGATATATTAAAAACTTATATTAATTGATAACTAATTTTATATATTGAAAAAAAATTATAGCTACTACAGCATACCTAATACATTTAAAAAAAAGTACATCATAATGTATTATAAATTAAGAAATCTACTCTAATAATTTGGTAAATTTGCACTAGATCCTCCAAGATCAGCAAAATATGCTCTAAAATCAATTGATGTAGTAGAAGTTCCTTGTTATCTTAATTTCTTTTGTAAAATTCTTTTTTGTTTAGCTACAATGTATTCATGTATAGCAGTATTTGAAATAGAATTCAGATCTTCGAACAAAATTTTGTTCTCTTCTTTCATTTGAATTAACTCCAATTTTTTGGCATAAATTGTAATAACTCGTGAGTGTTAAAAGTGTGCATGTCAAAAAAGAGAAAAAAAATAATAATAATAAAACTATAAATGTATCAATCAAGAAATAAAATAAAGGTTTTATTATATGTGTGTGTGTATAATCTAAAGAAAGAAAAATAAAAATAACCCTAAATGTTTTAACGCGTATACATAGAAAATGAATTTTTAAGAATACTAAATAAATATAAAAATGTCTGAAAATAAGATTTAAATGTTTGTTATAATATTTATTAAAGAAATATAATAAATCATGTCAGTTTAAGTTGAAAAAAATTGAAAAATAAAAAGGTTATATTAGGAGGCTTTTTTGAACTAATCTTGAAAAAAAAGAGAAAACGGGAGCAAAAAAATTAAAAATAAAAAGAGCAAATCATGTCACGCGATTAAAAATTGCAAGAAAATAAGTAAATAAATAAAAGACGAATCATAGATTAGTTTGAGGCATTCTTTTTTGGTCACCAAAGATCCGATTTTTGTCTAGAGACAATCAAAATGATTCAGACTAGATCTAGAGCAATTCTAAGCGTCTAAGATAAGATTTTCAAGCCTTAAACTCATTCAAATCAATTTTCGTACGCTAACAACATCAAAATCGTAGAATTTACTGTGCCATTAGGCGATTGGGAGTTTTAGCACATTAAACTATTCGGAGTGAGGTGAGCTTAGATCTTGCTTCTAAACTGTTGAATTAATAATTTTGGACTAAATTCTAAAGGTTTTAACTGTTCATTTGTAGTTTTTGACGCAGTTTTTTACGGATCTAACAGAATTTGATCGGATTTGGGGGCAAAATTCTTTGGACAAGGATAAAACTCGATCCCCTCAATGTTTGAGATAACAGTCAAAATTAAAGTTGTTTTATTCTAAATTTAGAAGAAAATGAATATAGTTTTATATGTTGATGTGGTGAAATGGGAAATCTGAATATTTGAAACCCTTATATAAAGAAATTGATATGGATGAATTAGAACGTATATGAATTATGATTTTTTATCGTAGTTTGGGAGTTCAGTGATTCGGAAAATTGAATTTGTGAATGCTAATTTCAAATTGACAAATAGTGAGTGTCGAGGAGTGATGCATCTCTGTTGAGTGGCACAAGGGTCATCAGGCATATATAGGTAGGCGGGACTTCCTTGCTCACTAGTATTATGTGGTCTTTGTATATGAAATATGATGTCTGATTAAATTCTTGTACTTAGTATCATGTTAGGAATGTGTGAATTGATTGGAACGATTATCATGATACCATAATGACTGGTTACATGCTTTCTAGATATAGAATATCTTAATGATTATTGAATGTTGTGCATAATTCAGATTGTTTAAGCTAGATCTCTGAACTAGCATGTTGTTGTGCTATATGGATTGAAAACTTTGTTTGTAAAACTGAAGAAGATTAATGGTTTATTAAGAACTCTACGTATTGGGGCGACGGGTGATCCGCTGGTGCATCACTTAGATCATTATCAAGGTGTGGCCAGGGCGTCATTGTGGGTATTCCCAAACCGGGCCAAATTGTTAGTGGCTATGTGATCCTCGGATTTGGAAGATCATATTAGTTTCTACATGATTTCTATATCTTCATGGATCGTGGTCCCTTAGGCAGACTTCTATTTGATAAAGATGTTATGCCTGGTTGCGTCCAGGACCACAAGGGGGATACCGAGGGTGGTACACTCTTTCGGTTGATTCCTTATAATATTCAGATGGAGCGACAAAAATAACTAATTAAGTGATTGAAACACCCCTAATGTTATGAAACCGTGTGCATGTTTTGTGTGCTGGTCTGTTTAATGTTAGTGATGTGTAGGAGAGATCCACTAGGCTTTCGAGCTCACCTCGTTATTATTTTTCAGATACTCATGGGCATGCCGCTCAGTAAGGTGATTCTGATCTAACTAGAGACTGGAGGTTGTCTTGAGAGAGTGGTTTTTACTATTTTTACTTTCAATCATGTGTATATTTGAACTCAGCCATGTGGCCCACTTGTTATTATTGTAGCACTCTGTTGGAACTTGGCCTTTGGGCCTAATATTAGTGCATATGTTTATATGAGATCATGGAACAATGTTTTTCATGTATCCATCAGGTGAATGTTTCGAAATGCTTTTGAATTATAGCATTCACAGTATATGCATGTTTCCACTTACTTTTTGAATTGTTGCACATGTTTATGAAAATTTTCGGTAATATGATTTTGAAATGATGTTTGATCCAATGGAATTTAAAAGTATTTTCTATTACTCGGGGCAAGTTGAATTTGAAATTAGATCAAGTGTTTAAGTTTGAATTAACTTTTTTTCTCATGTAAAGATATTAATTTGAAAAGGAACAAATTCACATGACTCAGCACTCCGACAGACACACGCGTCGAGCTGTGATGCCCCACAATGCTCGATCGTAGAGCTACGGAAGGTCTGGCGTGGGGGCTGGGGTGTGACAAGATGGTATTAGCGCTCAGTTAGTAGCTCTTTGGGAATATATTTTTTTACTGGAACGTAATGGTCATCAAATTTGATTTTCATTAGAAAGGATTTTTACTGAGTTTTTTTTTAAATATTTTTTTTTGAGCAATGAAATAGGAATTGCTAAGTATAGAGACCATAGGTCTAGGAAAAGACCTGGTGTCATCTCGGGATTATAGTAGATCATTAATTAAAAATTTTTAGGACATAAGTTAGAAACTTATAATGTGAAAACGTACACTTGTTTTGGTCAGGACTCAATTTAGGAGGATCTTGTATTTCTGATTTCTATGTAGTATGAGATGTATAGAGATATAAAGATATGGAGGAATCCTGGATTTGAAACGATGGACCATGTATGGTGAGTGATCAATTCTTGGAAAGAACTTGTACGCACTGTATACTACTGAGATGGGACGGTCGCGTATGGTGGGTGTTGCGTGAGCCTTAAGAAGCGAGACACTTGCAAAATTGTAATGGACAATGAACAAACTTTTTGGAAGAACTTGCACGCATTGTATTTAACTAGTATGGGATGGTTGCACACGGTGGGTCTTGCATCATTCTTAGAAACTAGGATTTGGCATAAATATACTAGCCATAATAAAACATGGATTTCATTATGCCAACGTGCATTGTTTGATTGTTTGTTGGATGTTTGTGTTTGATATATACAACATATTATTTTGAGTATTATTACCCGAATTCCTATATTCAGAAACAAATAAAACGTTGTCGACTTGGAAGCATAAACCCTAGGCACACCTAGAGACAAACTTAAAGTCACAGTAGTACAATAAATGTAAAGGGTATAAGTGGGTTTGAAATGAATGGTTATTATCATAATTCAAGGTATCCATATTGAAGTAAAAATGCAGTATGTCATTTTCAAATTATTAAAATTTATGCTTCAATATGAATAAACTGTTGGATACTAAAAGTGGAATTTTGAATTGTAGAAATGCCAAGAGGAAGAGGACGGGGTAGACTTCGTCGAGGCGTGGTCAGGGAAGCGGCCAATGATGAGCCAGCTCAAAGAGATGAGGGTGTTACGAGGACAACCGTACCCGCTGCTATTACTATGTCACCAAATGTACTAGCAGATATAATACAGAGAGCAGTGGATTGGGCCATGATGAGCCAGTGTCCGGCAGAGTCCTCACAGCCTCCAATACCCGTACAACTACCGACACCATCACCAGTATTGTCTGAGCCAGTGATACCAACACCAGTATCATTAGAATACCTGGTATCGACTTCGAGCAGATCTGCCATCTATGACGGGGAGCAGAGAAACCTAGTGATAGAGTTTCAAAAGCTGCATCCCAATTCTTTCGAGGGCTTAATAGATCATGTGACATCAGATAGGTGGTTCATGGAGATGGACAAGCACTTGATGGTGATGGGGGTGACAAGAACCAGGAGAGTAGCATTGGTAGTGCATCAAATGGTAGGGCCAACCTACCATTGGTGGCAGATGATCATGAGTGATCTTACTATCGGTGAGTCAGCGATGTCTTGGGATGAGTTCAAGACATCGTTCTATGAGACATTTTTCTCATCTGCATGGAGGACTCAGCTACGGTCATAGTTTGTTCAACTGATGCAGAGGACCATGACAGTCTCAAAGTATGAGCACAAATTTACCGAAATGTCTAAGTTTTGCCTTGAGATGGTTATGGGCGAGCAGTCTAGAGCAGATAGATTTATTGAGGGCCTGACACTTGATATCAAGAAGTTAATCACATCGTTGAGACTGGCTACCTTTAGAGAGGCAGTTGTGAAGGCACAATTTGTAGAGAGAGATCTGGAGTTTGAGCAGTCTTTGGGGAGTAGGCAGAAGAGACCACATCCAGATCAGACTTTAGGAGCCCCACAACAGAGACAGGGTAAACAGTAGCCATTTAGAACACCTATTACTCGGAGTCAGACTCAGGCTACCAGACAGCAGTAGTAGCAAATTGCACCTAATTAAATGAGCACTGAGCAGAGAAAGGCTAGGAGGCTAGGACTTTGTTTTGTGTGCAGTTAGCCAAGAGTTGTCCTACTAGAGTATCGACCTCAGCTAAACAACAGCTAATGCAGGGACAAAGTAGCTGACCACAACAGAGTGTGTTGAAGCTTTTAACACAGATGAGTGTGTTGAAGCTTTTAACACACTTAAAAAAGCCTTAACGACTGCTCCAATAATGTCAACACCAGTTTGGGGGGAACTGTTTGAAATCATGTGTGATGCTAGTGATTATGCAGTAGGAGCAATTTTAGGAAAAAGACGTGATAGAATGTTCAGAGCCATATACTATGCAAGCAAAATATTAGATGATGCTCAAAAGAACTATACCACCACTGAAAAGGAGTTGCTAGCTGTTGTTTTTGCTTGTGACAAGTTCAGATCATACATTGTGGGCTCACATGTCAAAGTCTTCACTGACCATGCGACAATCAAACAGTTGTTTACAAAGAAGGGTGCTAAGCCTAGATTAATAAGGTGGATCTTGTTGTTGCAAGAGTTTGATATTGAGGTAATAGATAGAAAGGGTACAGAAAATGTTGTGGCTGACCACTTGTCTCGTCTGTCAAATGAAGCAAACCTTGATCCAATGGGAATAGTGGAGGTCTTCCCGTATGAGCGTCTCTTGTCAATAAGTGACAACCTCCCGTGGTACGCAGATTTTGCTAACTACAAAGCTACAAGTGTTACACCACCAGATCTATCTCAAAGCCGCCTAAAACGTTTCATACATGAGAATAAGTTCTATCTTTGGGATGATCCCTTTCTTTACCGAAGGTGTGCTGACAAGGTGATTCTTCGTTGCATTCCTGAATCTGAAATTAACAAAGTTCTTCATGATTGTCACGCTTCACCTTATAGTGGTCACTATAGTCATCAAAGAACAGCCAGACGTGTACTTGAGAGTGGGTTTTATTGGCCAAGCATGTTGAAAGATGCTTATCAGTTTGTCAAGACTTGTGAGGCATGTCAGAAGCAAGGAAACATCTCCAAAAAGAATGAAATGCTTCTTACCTCATTTGTAGAAGTGGAATTGTTTAATGTGTGGGGCATCAACTTTATGGGACCATTTCCACCATCAACTGGCAAACAATATATCTTGCTAGCGGTTGATTATGTCTCTCAGTGGGTGGAGGTTGTGGCTACAGCAAAGAATGATGCACGAGTAGTACTCAAGTTCCTTACACGAAATAGTTTCTCTCATTTTGGAACTCCTAGAACAATTGTGAGTGATGAAGGAACACATTTTTGCAATAAAATCTTCAACAACCTTCTCACTAAGTATGGCGTGAGGCACAAGGTTGCATTTCCTTATCATCCTCAAACTAACGAGCAAGCTGAAGTGTCTAATCGGGAAATCAAGTCAATATTACGAAAAACGGTTGGTACAAATCGTAAGGACTGGGCATTGAAGTTAGATGATGCATTGTGGGCTTATAGCACAGCATTTAAAACACTCATTGGTATGTCTCCTTATCAATTGTTGTATGGAAAATCTTGTCACTTGCCTTGCGAGTTAGAGCAAAGAGCTTACTGGGCAATCAAGAAGTTAAATTTTGATGCGAAGGCTTATGGTGAAAACTGGTTGTTGCAGCTCGTAGAACTTGAAGAGTTTCGCAGGGAAGCATTTGAGAACAACACCATCTACAGAGAGCGAATGAAGAAATGGCACGATCAATTCATAGAGAAGAAGGAGTTTAAACCTGGGCAGCAAGTGCTTCTTTTCAATTCATGATTCCGTTTGTTTCCGGGAAAGCTTAAATCTCGATGGTCGGGACCATTTTTAGTCACTCAAGTCTTCTCGTATGGAGCAGTAGAGGTGCAGAGCTTGGTGGATGGCCACAAGTTTAAAGTGAATGGCCAAAGACTGAAGATTTTTTACAATGGTCCAAAATATATGGTAGAGATGGTTCTCCTTAAAGATTGAAGCAGTGTATCCTCGTTGAGTTAACGATGTTAAATATAGCGCTTAGTGGGAGGCAACCATCTTTAGAAGTTTGCGTAATTTTGTTCTTGAGATTAGTTTGTTAGATTTCAGGGAGAAATTGTGTCTATGCACTAAGAATTAAGTAAAAGGGGCCCATCAAACTGTGGACCGCGGTCCATCATATGTAGACCTCGGACCACATAATGTACATAGGAACAACATTCTGGTGACCTCGGTCATCAGCTCACGGACCGCGGTCAATAGAATGGACTATTTTGATAGAATACACACGAACTGCGGTCACCAAAACGAGCAGTTTCATGGATCACGGTCGGCAGAACACTTCTTTTTGGTATACAAGCGGTCCACGAACACAGTGTAAACCTATAGACCGCGGTCCACAATTCGTGTGTTCTGTTTTAAATAATGAAAAAGGCATATGGACCGCAATCCATAAAGCACAGATCGCGGTCCATGCGTCTTTTAAATGCAGATCGCGGTCAGTTCTCTCATTTTTGCTTTGAAATTTCAAGTTTTTGGTGTCTTTTGATCACCCTTTTTAAGATTTCAAGCATTTCTCCCTTTTTAGTTAAAATGTAAGTGTTTTCTTTGATTTCTTATTTAGTTTATTGCATTTGTTTGAATGTTTAGATGATTTAGGAATGCTTTGTATATTCTCTTATGTTTAAATGGTGATTTTGCTCAATGACTCGCATTATTCCCTTCTTTACTCTAAATATGCACACTATGAGAATCTTTTTTGCACAAAGACTTGCATAATTCTGTGTTCATGAGCGATTTAGGCCTATAGATGTGTTGTTTCATGTAATGAGGTGCCTTTTTATCTGTTTTTATGTCATTCAACATCACAAGCAATACAAGATTCAATTTTTACTGCCTAACGAATGACTTTGATGTTATAATGCTTAGACCATGCAAAATAACCATATGTTGTGTTAGTTTCATTGAATGGTTGATGCTTTAT
Organism: Tinospora cordifolia; assembly: GCA_030144865.1. Taxonomy (NCBI): domain Eukaryota; kingdom Viridiplantae; phylum Streptophyta; class Magnoliopsida; order Ranunculales; family Menispermaceae; genus Tinospora; species Tinospora cordifolia. The sequence continues at coordinate 8,615 of JAJIYU010003495.1, forward strand.
TATATATGAATCTTGTTGTTTTCTTTGCCCTTAATCACTGTACTTGCGAGTCTCTCAGAATGAAATTGCCTGCTTCTAAAGGGAAGCAGCAAGCACCCCCTCCTCCACCTTCTGATAGAAACAGATTCAAAACAGCCAATGCCAAGCAGAGGTTTAACATGATTCTGTCCAACAGACACCTGATTCCTGAAAGAGGAATCATGCTAATGACAGAGGAATGTACATTAGGCATTGATACGGTGATAGCTACGAGAAATTGGGGGAAGCTGATTCAGGCGCCAGGCACCACAGTGGTCTCCATTGTTCAAGAATTTTATGCAAACGCCCCTGACCGAGAAGGTACATCAGTTTGGGTACAGGGTAAGTGGGTGTCGTTCAATGCAGCAGCTATAAAAGAGGTCTATGGTCTTCCCGCTGACTCTCCGGATGATTACTACACATTACTACTGAGATTTGATCCGGATGAGGTTCTACGGACACTGTGTGTTGACGGGGCATCATGGATTTGTTATAACAATAAGCCCGTCAACCTAATGAAGACTATGTTCAAGACGGAGGCTAAGGTTTGGTTGTATTTAGCTTGTGCAAATTTACTTCCTTCTTTGGCCATTAACAGAGTCACAGTTAAGAGAGCGGTGCTAGTCTATTGCATCATGAAGGGACTCCCAATCAATATTGGGTCGCTCATCTCTAGTTCTATCCAGTCTGCTATTGATAGAACCAATGCAGGTCTGCCACACCCTACTTTGATTATAGAATTATGAAGATTGGCTGGGATAGTATGGGACAAGACTAAGCCATTATTAAAGATGAAGGATCACATAGCAGTGAAGATGCTCACATCCACCACTTCCAAGAGGCGTAGGGCATCTACTGAGTCTCCTCTACCTACTACTGATCTTGCCTTAGCCTCTACACACCCTGCAGATGCTCCTCAGTCCTCTTCAGTCGCTACTGCATCTCTATCTACCACTGAGCACACTATGATGCATTAGATGGCATACATGACCTAGTGGATGCATCGCAAGGACCTGGATATGGCTGCAGCTTTCCCTCCTCCCCCTTGCACTTTGCCCTACATGGAGATGGCGTGTTGTGTCCCTCAGTGCAGCCGCCCCAGCCTACGGATGTTGATGATGATGATGATGATGATGCTGATGGTGGTGATGCTTTCACTGACTTTATTATTGAGGAAAAAGTCTTCGATGCAGATCTTTGAGCACCAATGTTTTCGATACTTCTGTTGTTTCTCTTGTGCTTGTTTTTGGAAAATCAATTTTTTGTACCTTTGCGGCTCTTATGTTTTTCTTTTTCTTCTGTTAATGCATCATTCTAGACTGTTAGTTCACTGGTCCAATGCAAATCTATATTTTTGTAATAATTTTTAGACTAATTCTTTTCATTTTCTTTGAATGCATGTGTGATGTGTTACCCTGTCCACATTTACGTATCTATGTGCACTTGAGGACAAGGCACAATTCAAGTTTTGGGGTATGTGTGTATTGCACCATCACATAAAAGCAGAGCAAACAGGGTTAGTTTTCTTTTGTCGATCTTAGTTCATTTATTTTATTTTATTTTATTTTATTTTTACTGTTTTTACATTTTATCTTTTTAGTGCATTGTAGGAAGCACTTAGGATAGTCTGTTTAAATAAATAAATGAAAATTAATATATTTTTTTTGAGTAACCTATGAAATTGTAACGTTCTTCTAGCATGATGAGACAAAGAATTAGGATATGGTCTAACAATTTGTGTGTTTGGTTTATCTGAAGTTTGATCTTGACAATACCTTGCAGTCTTAGGTAGTTTGAGATTCCGAAAACTGAGAAAAGTGAGGAGTGGAAACCAAACCACAAATGGAGAGAATTTCCCATAGACTCTTTAAATGATCAAATTTGTCTTGAACACTGCTTAGGAATGACTGAAGGAGGGAAATTAAGTAGGCCATCATTGTTTGAGTCATAACCTAAAGGCCAGGCCCAACATTTATAATCTTTTGTAGCCAATTTTGAGCCTTATAGCCTGTTTTCTTGTTATGAACCTAAACATTAAATACATAAACATTCTCTCCCTTTATGAATATCTCAGTTGGACCTATTTGTGTGCACTCATGGTTCTAATACTGCATATTTTGATGATGTGGAAGAAGGAGGTGATGGTTACATTGAAATACATATGTCTTTGAGTTATGCTTCAGTTGTGAGAACGTTTCCTATGTATATAAAAATATACATATAGATATATATGTATATAAGTTTTGAATAAAAAAAAAAGAAAAAAAAAAGAAGCATGTTTATTTCGTTAATGTTGCAGTATTGTCCATGATGGATGAACTTCCCATTCTTGTGAAAGTGTATATTTTCAGTTCAATGAAGAGTTTACAAGATGAGACAAGTTTGGGGAGAGCTATAAAGACAAGGTTGTGATTATGAACAAGAATATAAAGGATTAAATAGAAGAATCAAGGTATATTTGATAAATCAGACAAAAATAGGTTGTTATTATTACTATGAGTGTACACTTGAGTCAGATTTAAATTCCTATTACACTGGTACCTTGAGCCAGACCACGTTACAACCTAAAAGAAAGACCACTGATTCCAATTTCAGATTGACCTTAGTAGTATAGAGACAGAGTAGAAAGTTGGAAGAGTTTGTGTACTCAAGTATTAGGAAAAGACCTCTGTAGGTGGGATGGTGCCCGCAAATCACTAACAAAGTCCAGGAGGATCGAGTTACTTATAGATGAATGGGTGACATTGGAAAAGAATAGAAGATAAATTGAAAATCTAGATAACCTGACTGACCTTAAAGAATTGTTAATGAGTCATATAACTAGAGGAATGGAAACAACTAAGTTTACAATGATGATTGAAATCAAAGTCACCTAGTAGTGATAGAATCGTCTGCTTAAATTTAGAACTTTGTTCAGGGACGAACAAAAGTCTAAGCTTGGGGGTATTTGTTAGTTGCATAGCAAACTAACATTAGAATAGGTAAAATGTTGCATTTTATAAGAAATAAGGGAGAATAGAAGTAAAAAATTGCAAAATTAGTAATAGTTGCATGTAGTTAGGGATTTGCATTGTTTAATAACTTTTAAGCCTTGTTTTTAGAGTTTTGATATTCTTTTATGAGGAAATGATGTCTGGGAAGGGAATTGAGTGTATTGTAGGATACAGGTTGAAGCACAAAGGAAGAATGCATCAGAAGAAGGCAAATAAGAGAAGGAATCATGAGAAAGTACCAGTAGACCGCGGTCCAATAACTGAAGACCGCAGTAACAAAAGAAGGACCCACCGCGGTTCATAAACTCGTGACCGCAGTCACCAGAATGTGATATGCACAGAAACATGACAGACCGTGGTGGGAAGAACATGGAGAATTTATGGGTTTTGACATAGAAATCATTGACTGCGGTAAGTAATCGCGGTCACTTAAATGATTATCGGGATTTTTCGTATTTTTTAGGTTTTTTTAGTGCGGGACTATAAATAGAAAAGGGTAATTAGAGTCAAAGTGACCTAATACTGAAAGAAATCACTATGACGGCTGTGGGGCATGAAAAACTGGATTTCCATTGAGGATTGAAGATTGTTTAAGAGTTTTGAATATGTTTTACTTCTTTAAATTTAATTTCATGTTTTCCTTTGAATTCATGTCTAGCTAATCAGTTTTATTGTTTGGGATGTGATGCATAGTTTGTGATATTTAGTTTTTGTTATTGAGTTATAGACTCTATTTCATATTGTGTAGACTTAATGCCTTACGTTTACTGGCCATCGACGTATTGAGCTCAACACTTTGGTCTATCTCGGAAGAGAAGCCTAAAGGGTGGATGTCACAATTTGGACTTAGACCAGTTGAGTTATCGGGAGATTATTAACCAATCTAGGGAGTTGCACAAGGATTGTTGAACATAACACGTAGGTTGTTAAGTGAACACCTCGGTAGAGGATTTCAACTGTTGATGCAAAAAGTCATGGATTAAGTAATTCATAATTTCAACGAAGCATTGCAAACTACACACCGACATTCACTATCCTAGACATGTTTATACATTGATTTCTTAACATTAACTATTGTTTTTGTTTAGAGCAGTCTCTAGTTTTCAACTTAATTCAATTACATCTACTATAGTCTTGATAAAACTTTGATCAATAGTAAATTTGGGGTTTGAAATCACAAATCAACCCTTTTTCCCTGAGGACGATACCTGGTCTTACCGGTTATTACTATTGCGATCCCGTACACTTGTGAGGTTGCTAACAGAACATAGAGCTTACTGAGCCACCAAGAAGTTAAATTTCATTGCCAAAGCTTGTGGCGAGAATCGGTTGTTGTAGCTTGTTGAACTTGAGGAGTTTTGTTGGGACGCATTTGAGAACAACACCATTTACGGAGAAAGAACAAAGAAATGGCATGATCAACTCATTGAGAAGTAAGAGTTCAAACCTAGCCAGCAAGTGCCTCTATTTAACTCAAGACTCCAGTTATTTTCAGGCAAACAGGAATCTCGATGGTCGGGACCTTTCCTAATTATTCAAGTCTTCCCATATGGTGCAATGGAAGTGCAAAGGTTGCTGGATGGCCACAAATTCAAAGTGAATGGCCAAAAATTAAAGATATTCTACGGAGGTCCCAGGCAGACTGCTAAAATGGCAGTCCTTCGAGATTGAAACATTGTATCCTCATCGAGCTAACGACGTTAAACACAGTGCTGAGTGGGAGGCAACCCACTATTAAATTAGGGTTTTTAAGTGTGTTTGCGTGATTATTTTCATGTGTTGAGTTCTATTTTTTTAGGATTTCACTGAAAGATAGGGTCCAAATAGTTAGAATTGAGAAAGGGGTAAAAGTCCACTAGTTACCACTGTCACCAGAATCATTGGTTCTGTGTACCGCAGTCAATAGAATGTATACAGTTGCAGAGTGTCAATAGACCGCAGTCTACAGAACATCTTGTTCTGTGTACCACGATCACTAGAACTCAACAATCTATGCACATCAATGGACTGCGGTCACCAGAAGTATATGCTTTTGTGTACTGGGGTCACCAGAATGAAAATCTCTGCATGCTACATGGACAGCAGCCCAAAATTTTGAGCAATCTCTCAGACCGTGGTAGGAAAACTTTAACATTTGCACTGTTTCAAAAATGCATGCATGGACCGCAGTCCATACGTCTTTTTAAGACAGATCGCGATCATTTTGCTTCATTCTGCTTTGAAATTTTTGAATTTTCTCTATGGCTCTTCGTATCCTTTTCGTTTTTCAGAGTTCTTTTGCTTTTCCAATGATAATGTAAGTTTTTTACTTTGCTTTTCATTAGTTGTTTGCTTTATTTGCGTATTTAGATAGGTTTAAGAGTTGAATGTTACTTTCCTTGCTTCAAATGGTTATTTTGCTAAAAAAAAAATCACAACCTTCTTCTTTTTAGTCCATGTGTGAGTGATTACTGATTCATTTGAAGCAAAGACTTGCCCAAGTCACTATTCATGAGCATCCTAGGCTGTTGGGTATTTTGTTTTAATTCGATGGGGCGTACTCCATTGTCATTCTAATTGAATATGATAGTATTGACCTTGCAAAGTCATCTTTCTATTGTCTTGATAAATGCCTTTGATGTTTTGAATGCTTGACTTGTAGACTAATGTACTTCAACTAGTTTCAAATCATTTTTAGTGCGTAGTCTATGTAGCCATACTATTGTATAAATCTTGTTCTTTTCCTTGCCAACTATTGCTGTTGTTGCAGGCCTCCTAGAATGAAACATCCCGCCACTAAGGGAAAGCAACTAGCACCGCCTCCTCCGCCAGTAGACCATAACTGCTTCAAAACAGCCACTACAAAGCACTGGTTCAACATGATACATTCCAACCGTCATCTTATACCTGAGAAAGGCGTAATGCTGATGCAGGAGAAGTGCAGCATCGACATTGATATAGTGGTGGCTGCTCGGCACTGGGAGCAGCTTATTCAGGCACCTTCCACTACAGTAATCTCGGTTGTACAAGAATTTTATTCCAATGTGCTAGATAGAGAAGGTACAACAGTATAGGTGTGGGGCAGATGGGTGCAGTTCAGTGCAGTGGCAATCAATGAAGTTTATGGCCAACCTGCAGACTCTCCTGACAAGTATTACAACCTCCTCCCCAGATTCGATCCCGATGAGGTATTGAGGATGTTGTGTGTTGACGGGGCCTCGTGGATTTGCTACAACAACCGGCTCATCAACATGGTGAAGACTACATTTAAGACATTCGCTAAGGTTTGGTTATATTTGGTTTGTGCTAATCTTCTTCTTTCCTTAGCTATAAACAGGGTCACTGTAGAGCGAGCTGTTTTAGTCTATTGTATCATGAAAGGGCTCCCAATCAATATTGGAACAATCATTTCCAGCTCCATTAGGTCTGCTATTGACAAGACCAATGTAGGTCTTCCTCACCTTACCCTCATCACGGAGCTGTGCCGGAGAGCCGGGGTCGTTTGGGAGAAGAGTGAGCCCCTACTGAAGACGAAGGATCATATTGCGGTGAAGATGTTCACTTCTACGTCTGCTAAGAGGCGTCGGGCCTCTACCGAGTCATCCCCACTAGCTGCTGACCCCGGCTAGCTTTACACCTGCCCCCGCACCTCCTTCTAATGCACCACCACCTCTTCAGCTACTCCTGCGCCCTCTTCTACTGAGCACACCATGATGCATTGGATGGCATATCTCACTCAGTGGCTACACCGCAAGGACTCAAGCATGGCCCAGGCTTACCCTCCTCCTTCTTGCTGCCTATCCTACTTAGCAATGACCTATTGTGCTCCGCCAGCGCACCCGACTCCACCGGTAGGCGACGATGCGGATGATGATGACGATGATGATGGCGGCGATATTAATGATTTCATTGCCGAGGAAGAAGTCTTTGGAGATGACCTCTGAGCCTTGGTGTCTGTTATTTCTTTTTGTTGTCTTTTGCTGCTTTTGAAACTTCAGTTTTGTACTTATGCATAGTTATTCTGATGATGTATTACTCTGTATAACTCATCTTACCTGTGCACTGAATGTTTATGCTTTCCCAACTAATTTTTTTCTATCTCTGAATGCATGTCATGCTGTGTCTTTTCCACGTATGCTAATCAATGTGCTCTTGAGGACAAAACACCATTCAAGTTTGGGGGTATGTGCTTAACGCCTCAACACACAGCAAACAGGGTCAGTTTTTTGTTTGTTTTGGTCAATTTTTGTCAATTTTACAATATTTTCGTCTGTGTTTTGCATATGTTAGATGCATCTTAGGAAAGCATTTAGGGTAGATTGCCTTGCCACTGAAAAAATTACTGAGTAACCTATGAAATTGAAAATTCCTCTAATGTGATGAAACAAAGATCTGGTACTTTCAAACAGTCTGTGTGCTTGGTTTGTCTAAAATTTGACCTCGACAGATCTCTGTAGTCTTAGGTAGATTAAAAATACGAAAACTGAGGAAAGTGAGGAGTAGAAACCAAACCACAAGTGGAGAGAATTTCCCACAAACTCTTAAAATAATCAAATTTTTCTTAAGCACTGCTTAGGAATAAATTATAGGAGGGAAATGAAGTAGCCCATCATTGTTTGAGTCATAGCCTAAAGGCTGGTCCCAGCATGTATAATCCTTTGTACCCAATTTTGAGCCTTATAGCTTGTTTTCTTGTTATGAACATAAACTTTTTATATATAAAAACACTTTATCCTTTTATGAATATCTCAGTTGGACCTATTTGTGTGCACTCATGGTTTTAATACTGCTTATTCTGATGATGTGAAAAGAAGGGATGCTAAAATTAAAATACATATATTTTCAGTTTTTGTTTCAGCTTTTATTTTGTTTAGTAAAAAAAACGAAGGAAAAAAAGAGTTATATTTATTTCTTTAGTATTTCAATATTGTCAATGATAGCTAAACTTTTTACTTTTGTATGAGTGTACATATGAGTACAATTTGGAGTGCACGTGATGAAATAAATTTGGGGGAGCTATGAAGATAAAGTTGTGAGCATGAACGAGAAATACAAAGGCTTAAAAAGAAAGGATCAAACTATATTAGAAAAAAAATCAAACAAAATAGGTTGTTGTTATTATTATGAGTGTACACTTGAGTCAGATTTAAATTCCTATTACACTTGTACCTTGAGCCAGACCACGTTACAACCTAAAAGAAAGACCACTGATCCTCACTATAGTTTGACTTAAGTAGAAGACAGATAGAGGAGAAAATTGAGAGGGTCTTTGTACTTGGGTATTAGGAAAGGATTTCTATGATTGGGATGGTGCCTGCAAATCACCTATAAAGTCGAGGAGGATTGAGATACTAACAGATGAAAGGGTGAAGTTGAGAAAGAATAGAGGATGAACTAAAAATCGAGATAACTTGAATGGCCTTAAGGAAGTGTTAATGAGTCATAAACTATAGGAATGAAAAATTGAGGTTATAATGATGAGTGAAAAAGAATTTAATTCTATATGGTATGTCATGTTAGTTTTAGATAGAGTCATTGTTCGGGGACGAACAATAGTCTAAGTTTGGAGGTATTTGTTAGTTGCATAGCAAAGTAACAATAGTATAGGTGATTTATAGCATTTTATAGGAAATAAAGGGAGAGTTAGGTGAAGAATTGCATAATTAGTAGCATGAGCATGTAGTTTAGGGATTTGCATTGTTTCATTTCATTGTAAGCTTTGTTTTAAAGATTTGAAGTTCTTTTATGAGAAAATGATGTATGGGAAAGGAAATTTAGTGTATTGCAGGTTCAGATTGAAGTAAAAAGGGAAATTGCATCGCATGAAGGCAAAAAGAAGAAGAAATCATGAAAAAAGCATCAAGAAACCACGGCCGAATAACTGAAGATCACGGTAGCTGCAGAAAAACAAAGACGTGGCTAAAGCTCACTGGTTACCGTAGTCGATCAATCAATAACCATGGTAACCAGAAGGTGGATCATGAACAACAAGGTTGGACTGCGGTGGACAGAACGAGAAAATTTCAGTTTTTATTTAAGAACAATATTGACCGCGGTCACACGATTAGTTATCAGGACTTTTATATTTTTAGGGTATTTTTTTAGTGCAGGATTATAAATAGGAGAGGTTATAGAGCCAAAACAGACCCAATTCGAAAAAGGATTACTTGTGAAGGCTTGAAAAGGCAAAAACCAGGGTTTCAAGTAGGGATTGAAGATTCTTATCAAATTTTGAGTATGATTAACTTTGTTTATCATTGTTTAATGTTTTCTATTAATTTTATGTCAAGCTAGTTCGTTTTCTTTGTCTGGGATGTAATGTCCAACGTATGAACTGTGATCTCTTATCAATGTTATTGATTTAGAAACACTATTTTATGTTGTGTATGCTTAATGTTTTGTGTTTACTGGCCATAGACATGACAAGCCCAAGGCATTAGACTAACTCGAGAGAGAGGTCTAATGGGTGGTTATCACAATATAAACTTAGAATAGTTGATTGAGCGGAGGGTTGTTAGCTTATCTAGGGAGTTGCACAGGATTTTTGATTGCATAACATTAGGTTGTTGATTAAGTACTTTGGGAGAGGGCATTATAAAGCAACGCTAATAGATGTTGGAGTGCCTCGGGATAGGGTTTCAATTACCAGTGCTAGAACACATAGTGTAGATATTTTATGATCTAAAACAAGAATCACATGTCATACAGCGACATTCACTATCCTAGACATCTATTTTACACAGTTTGCTAAATACAGAATTATCACTTTTACTAGGATAAATTTTAGTTAGAATTTGATACACTCATGTCAATTGGAGTCTTGATAAAATGAAAACCAGCGTTAAATTGGACTTTAACGTATTTTATCAATTCGATTTGTCCCTGAGGACGATATCCGGTCTCAACGGTTAATACTAGTGCGAACCTGTACACTTGCAGGGTAGCCAACAAGATTTTGTCATCGTTTTCGGGGACAAACGATGTTTAATATCTTAAAACTACTTGAACTTGGTTTAGTCTTAGTCATCGCAAAGTCTTATGTTATTTTAACCTTCTGCTTGATTATTCTTAGATTTAATGAAGTTTATTGAATACATTTGATCTTTTGTGTGTTTTTGGAGTTTTAGGCTTGCATGAGTAAACGTCCTTGTGATCCCTACGATCCAGATTTGCTGAAAACAATTCACCAAGTTCGGTTGGAAGCTCAAGCACGAGTACCAACAATGGCTGATAGTGGAAGTTCTGGTGTTGGGAATAATAGAGAAGCACAATACAGAGAAGTACCCTTGAGAGACTTCTTCAAACCGGTGTTGAACAACAATTACTCGAGGATAGCAACAACACCGATAAACGCAAATAATTTCGAGCTGAAAGCATCTTTTATTACAATGGTGCAGCAGCAACAGTTTGGAGGCTCAACCATTGAAGACCCTATGGCTCATCTTAATTCGTTCATGGAAATTTGTGGCACTGTCAAGATGAACGAAGTAACTGAAGACCAGCTTAGGCTAAGGCTTTTCCTTTCTCTTTAAGGGATAAAACCAGAAGTTTGCTGCAGACTTTGTTTCCCGAAAGTATTACAACATGGGAAGAAATGGGTCAAAAGTTTCCACAAAAGTATTTCACACTAGCTAAAGTACATCAGTTGCTAGGTGAAATCAGTTCCTTCAAGCAATCCGATTTTGAATCACTGTATGAAGCTTGGGAAATGTTCAAGGATCTATTGAGGCATTGTCCACAGCATGGATACCTATCGTAGCTCCAGATTCAAATGTTTTATAATGGACTTACGTCGCCTACCAAGGCGTTGGTAGACTCAGCAGCTGGTGGTTCATTGATGGGAAAATCCACCACAGATGCCATTCAATTAATTGAAGACATGGCAGCTATTGCATATGGGCATGGTACTGAAAGAGGAATAGCAAAAAGAGTGGGAATTCATAAAGTGGATGGATTAGTGCTTTGCACACTCGAAGCACTATGCCAGTCGACTCGCCCTTCGCCCTAGGGAAGGGGTCTTGACAGCGGTGGTATGAGAGCTAGGTTTTCCAGTTAAGGAAGAACAAGTGTTGTTAACCTAGGGATCCTCAGAGTAAGTATAGAAGTTAGGAAAAACCTAGAAATGACTTAGAGTAGCGTAGCAGGATTATGGACAAAACTTTCTAACTCCTGATTGGCAGGAAGAGGAACTGAGTAAGAATGGTCATATCATGAGGGGAACTGGACTGTTATCAGGTGTTAGTGAGTTTTAAGACTAAGATCTTGGACCTTGTAGGTTAAACTATCACTTAGAGATAGCCACCTTAATGTGTATTTATCTTTTGTTATAAGTGTCTGAAGTTATGGTCTGTATCCTAGGACTAATGGAAGTTTAGTATTTTATGCAGATCACGATGTCTCCCCAACGTGGGAGACCACGTAAGGCTCCAGAGCTAGTACCCCCATCACCACCTCCAATTTAGCCCTAGCATGACCACATATAGAGGTTCGAGGCTTTGATTAGGGCATCTAATGAGGCTACTCACGCCCAAATAGCCTTATTAAAAGAGAGCCTTGATAGACTGGAGGTCGAGAGGCAGAGGCCTGAACTAGCAGTGCCTCCTGCACTAGTTGTACCTGAAATCAAAGCAGAGGAGAGGGCTGCAGTCCAAGCAAAGGTAGCCTTAATGAGACAGGGGGATTATTCCACTCATGATCGCCTCCTTAAGAGGTTCTTGGACCTAAAACCCAAGGAGTTCCATGGGGTTTTGAGTTTAGACGCAGCAGAAAGTTGGCTTCTCAATATTGACAAAAACGCTAGGACGTTGAAACTAATTGAGGATAATCAAGTACTCTTTGCGGCGCACATTCTTAAAGATGAGGCCGCAATCCAGTGGAGGGCCACCCAGACTATAGAGGGATAGGTTACTACATGGGCCCATTTTTGAGAGTTATTCTTGAGTGCTTACATCCCTATGGCGGAGAGAGAGCATAAGAAGGTGGAGTTTCTGACCTTACAACAGGAAGACATGTCAGTAAGGGAGTATATCCACAGATTTTTTCGGTTGGAGCTTATGCGCCTGAGTTACCGGGCAACCTGAGGGAGAGGGTAGGATTCTTTCGTCGAAGGTTAAGGCCTAATATCAAGTAGGCGACATCAATGCATAGTGAGGCTATTCTTGAGATCATACAGAGGTACGCACTATAGTTTGAAGCGAACGGTAGAGATCAGCGTCTGGCGGTTCAGATAGTGCAGAAGACCACCTTATAGACGCAGTAATAGTCTCAACCACAATCATAGGCACAGGAAGGCTATCACGGTGGGTCCCGAATAGGTAGATATCAGAGGAAGAAGAAGTATTCAGAGGGATAGTCTAGAGGGGCACAGATTCAGCCAACTATTGCAGTCACTCTGGCAGCCACCCCAGTGTAGACATATCAACCAGTAGGACAGCCACCGACACAGCAGGGGGGCCAAGGTGGAGTTCGAGGCAAAGGCAGAGGCAGAGATTCAGGGAGCAGAGGCCATGGTCGAAGCCAGACCGAGCAGAGGCGTCCGATTACATGTTTCCACTATGGTCAGCTAGGCCACAAACGATATGAATGCCCTATGCTTGTCCCAGCTTTCGAGGTATCCACTACCGTTACTCGAAAAAAAGCACAGGCCATCACCTACCTAGACTCCAAGGAGACGAAGACTCTAGTAGAGGAAAATATGTTCCTCCTTGATACATCTATGTATGTGTTGATTGATGCTGGATCTACATTGTCCTTCTTTTTTGGGCATGCCATAGATAGATTGGGACTTAGACCTGTTAAGGCATCCACATGGCTCATGTTGAGCAGTGTAGCTAAGGAACACATCCACCCCAACCTGATTTGTGAGGGTTGCGTATTGAGATTTGATGACTTCGAGATTGTGGTAGACCGCAGAGTACTAAGGTTCTTAGAGTTTGATGAGATACTTAGGATGGACTAGCTAGCAGCTTATCACACATATGATGATTGTTTCACCAAGAGCGTAGTATTTCATATTTTGGGGTAGCCTACTATCATCTTCCAAGGAAGTGCTTTCGATAGACCGAGGACCCAGGGTAGGATAGTGACACGATCTGAGATAGATACATTGGCTAGTATGATCACCACTAGTAAGGGACCTTCACATCCGAATATAGATGAGATTCCTATTATTAAAGACTTTTTTTATGTGTTCCCCAACGACTTACCCGGCTTGCCTCCTAAGCGGGAGATCGACTTTATCATTGTGGCCATTTTGGGGACATAGCCCATTTCGATCCCTCCTTATCAAATGGCACCTAAAAAATTATAGGAATTGAAGGTTCAACTTGAAGAGTTGATGAGTAAGGGTTTTGTTACCCCTAGTGTGTCACCTTGGGGTGCTCTAGTGTTGTTTGTGAAGAAGAAAGATGGGAGCCTCTACTTGTGTATCGACTATAGACAATTGAACAAGGTGACGATAAAGAACAAGTACCCTTTCCTGCACATTGACGACTTATTTGATGAGCTCAAAGGTGCCACTGTATTTTCGAAGATCGATCTAAGATCTAGGTACCATCAGCTGAGGGTCAGGAGAGAGGATGTATCAAAGACGACCTTTTGGATTCGCTATGTGCACTACGAGTTTATAGTCATGCTGTTTGGCATGATAAACACCCCAGAGATGTTTACGGACTTGATGCAAAGAGTGTTTCATCCCTATCTTGACTCATTCGTCATCATCTTTATCGACCACATCCTCGTTTACTCGAAAACTAGGGAAGACATGCTGAGCACTTGAAGATCGCATTGCAGACTCTTAGAAACCACCGTTTGTATACTAAGTTTAGCAAGTGCGAGTTCTGGTTGACAAAGGTTCGATGCTTAGGCAATGTAGTAGGAGCTGGGGGTATTTCTATTAATCCAGCTAAGATTGAGGCTATCATCGGTTGGCCGAGACCTACTACGATGACTGAGATCTGCAGCTTATTCGGTTTAGTAAGTTATTATTGTCATTTCGTCAAGAAATTTTCGAGAATCGTTGCACCAACGATGAAGCTTACCCGGAAGGACATGCCATTTGTCTGGACAAATAAGTGTGAAGAAACCTTTCTTGAGCTAAAGCATCAGTTGACATCGGTTCCAGTGCTAGTGTTGCCAGAGCCTGGCCAAGAGTTGACTATATACACTCATGCATCACAAATAGGACTTGGCTACATATTAATGCAAGATGACAAGGTTGTTGTTTTTGCCTTATGAAAATTGAAAATTCATGAAAAGAACTACCCCATGCATGACCTAGAGCTGGTGACAGTGGTGTTTACTATCAAGATTTGGCGATACTATCTATATGGTGAGTGTTTCATGTTCTATTTGGATCATAAAAGCCTCAAGTACCTATTTTCACAGAAATAGCTTAATATGAGGTAGAGGAGGTAGATGGAGCTACTTAAGGATTATGACTTTACCATTGAGTACCATCCCGGGAAAGCCAATGTGGTGATTGATGCTCTAAGTAGAGTATAGGTCGAAATTGCTCATGTGGCTAGTCAAATGTCTCAGGAGTGGAGGATGTTTGATTATGTTACTGTGATGAGTATCCACGAGACTTCGACCGAGACTAAAGTCAGTGCACAGATGTTACGTTGATTATGTAATGTATCTGGAGTAAGCAGACGACACTTCTTGTGTGGAGTGGTTGGTTGGCAATGATAGTGCACTGAGGTTCAAGGGACAATTATGGGTACTAGAAGACCCTTGCTTGAGACAGGGAATGTTAGCAGAGCTACACCGCTCGAGGTATACCGTCCATCCAGCAAGTTAAGGTTAAGCACCAAAGATTCAATGATTTGTTATAGCCCTTGGCTATTCCTAAGTGGAAATGGGAGCACATTACCATAGACTTTGTGATGGGGTTACCCCGGACTCAACGGAGACATGATGTTATTTGGGTCATTGTGAATAAGCTGACAAAGTCTACTCACTTCATCTTGATGCATTGTAAAGACTCAGATGAGATATCCGCGAGATAATGAGACTACATGGGGTCCGAGTCTCTATTGTCTTTGATAAAGATGTTCAGCTTACGTCCCGCTTCTGGCAGAGCTTGCAGAACTAGTTGGGGACCAAAGTGGGCCTTAGCACATCATTCCATTCGCAAACTAATGATTAGTCTGAGCAAGTGATTCAAATTCTAGAAGATATGCTGCAGTCTTGTATTTTGGGCTTTGGTGGTAGCGGGGAGGATCACTTAGCCTTGTGCGAGTTTGCTTATAATAATAGCTACCAGGCAAACATTGGCATGGCACTTTTGAGGCATTATATGGCCAACCTTGTAGATTGTCTGCTTGTTGGGCCGAGACTGGTGACAGAGCAGTTTTAGGCCTCACCTTCATACAGGAGCAGAATGAGAAGATACAGAGGATTCGACAGAATATGAAGGCAGCTCAGGGCTGACGGAAGAATTATGTAAATAACCGAAGAAGGGTCCTTGAGTTTGAGGTTAGTAACCATGTCTTCCTCTGTATTTCGCCTTGCAAGGGGCAAACACGCTTCAAGATTTCAGGGAAGTTCGCACCGAGATATATTGGGCCTTTTGAGATCCTTGAGAGGATTGGCCTCGTTGCTTATCGGCTAGCATTACCGCCCTAGTTATCGAGTGTGCATGATGTATTTCATGTTTTTATGTTAATGAAATACCACTCTGACCCGTCGCATATTATCGATTGGAGGCATATTGAGTTACGAGAGAACTATACATATGATGAGATGCCTGTGGCCATCATAGATCGAGTTGTAAAGAAGTTGCGTAACAAGGAGATACAAATGGTATGAGTGCGCTGGCAGTTCCACGGTGCCGAGCAAGACACATGTGAGCGAGAGGACTATATGACGAGTTACTTTCCGGTGATTATGGGAGTTGTGCCTTAATCTTTATTGTATTATAAAATTTCGAGGATGAAATTTATTCTAAGGTGGGGAGACTATGATGACCCATATTTTTGGACACTAAATTGACAAATCCAACATATATACTTTCATATATTTTCTTGAATTTTTAATAAAAAAAAATACATGAATTTTCTTAAATTTTTTTAATTATTTAACAATTTAATTGAAAAAATTTAGATTACTTGAGAAATATAGTTTTTGGAGAGAGAAATTACTAATCGATGAGAAAATAAAATTTTTAAAGTAATTATTTAATTCTTAAGAAGAAAAATGAATTTTTAGAGACTTATGTTGATTTTTGAGGTGAAATATCAATTTTGGGCAAAAATAAGTGATATTGGATAAATGATTGTATAAATATTAGAATATAATAAAATATGAAGTATAAGTTGGAAATCTTGATGATAAGGACACAAGAAAACAAAATTTACGAAAAAAAAAAATTGTACAAGAAAGGTGAAGAAATGAAGAGTGGTAGAGAGAAAAAAATAGGGGCCTGGATCAGGCCAAGGCCAACCAGCCAGAGCGCCTAGTTCCTGGGCTTGGTGCGTGGGTCGACCCGATCATCTGGGCGGCCAAAGTGCCCAGCTCTACTTCTCCTCTAATTTTTCTTGCGTTTTCTTCATTTTTTTCAGCAGAATTTTTGCAAAAAAAAAATCTTGTTTTGAGCCATGGTCTTGGTTATCCATCAAAGCAGCTGGCCCGGTATCTTTGAAGGGACAACTGAGCACCTTGTATGGCAACTCAACAGCCACATTGATAGTGTAATACCTAAAATTTTAGTGACGTAATAACCAAAATTTCAGTTTAAAACACATTTTATTAGCACATATATGTATATATATATATATATATATATATATATATATATATATATATATATTTGTCATTGATATACAATTAATTAGTTAGCATAGAAGTATTAAGGATATGCATTGATTAATATTAGACATATAGAAATGTTTGGTAAATATACGCTTCTCTATTTTAATAAGAAAATAATATTTTAGTATGATATTAATATAGAAAAGTATATGTATAAAGTATTAATTAGATGCACTCATGAAAATAATATTTCGTTTAGTCTGACAGTAATATACATAAAGAAGTATATGTGCAAAGGAAATGCATTCATGAATGAAATATCTTTTTTGGTGTGATGTTACGGTATGCATATGTAGAAAATGATAATCCTACATTGGAAAGATAAAAACACTAGTTGGAAGAGGGCCCTATATAAACCCCTCTACTCCACTCATTTCATTCATCCCAAAAACAAGAGTTGAAAAATTCTCCTGCTCTCTCTCTTTGCTTCCTTCTTGGCAACCTTACTTCTAGTTCTTCTTTGGTTGAGCAATTCTAAATAGTTTGCGAAGTAGTAGCAACGAAGTGCTACAAAGAATTTAGGAAGCGATTTCGAGGTGAGTTTCTTTTCTTTCTTTTAATTTATTATTTTGACTTAGATAATGCTTACTTATTTGGTTAGCTTGATCTTTTTTTTCTTGTTCTTTGCATTTATGTCATTCAATTATCATGTTGTTCATGACTAAGAGAGTATGCTCTGTAGTTGCGTCTTGTACGATCTTCTACATCAGAAATCGAAAATCATTTTTCCTGTTTGAGAGAGTATGCTCTGTAGTTGCGTCTCATACGATCTTCTACATCAGAAATCGAAAATCTGTGCTTCTGTTAATTTATGATGTTATACTGTTGGTATGTTTAATTACTGTTAAAATATTTATTTACTATGCTCTTGCATACCAAAATAAGATTAAATAAGATTTCAACCACGTACCCATACGGGAGACTTTCTATGTTCCATGTAGAATTGGAACTGGCTGTCAATATTGACACCAAAATGGAACGGGTTTCAAGAATGATCTCACTAGAGATGGGTTTGAGTTTCAGAATTGATCTCTCTCCCTAGATCTGGAGCACAGAGGTTATTCCCGTTCGGTCTAAATCATGACTGAAATAATATATTGTTTGAATTGAATTAATCTCTGAAAGTATTTGATATGCTTTCATTGTTTGGTTGAAATAATGGATTAAATAGATGGAATGATTCACTGGACTTTTTAGCTCACCCCCTATTTTTCACATCTCAGGGAATTAATCAGCTTACAAGGAGATTTATTGTTAGTTGCATAGCAGACTAATTATATTTTAGGTATTTTATGTATAATATGCATTAGTGTAATGGAAAATTTAGAGTATTTGCTTATGTTTAGTATAATATGCATTTAG
>JAJIYU010003496.1:0-26668 GCA_030144865.1 Tinospora cordifolia
ATTTATATTTTTTCAGCATAGCTAACCGTAATGGATTGTCAATTAATAACCTTATTTGTTTAAAATTATATTTTAAAAATACTTATAAAAAATAATTCTTTTTTTTTTAAAAGTGATTATAAAATGTAATTGCAATTATAGTTCTTATCACTTATAAAAAATAATTCTAAAATTAGAATTTTTAATAAATTAAAATTTTTTATTTTTTATAAAAATTAAATAATTTTGACATATTTAGAATGTAAAAATTGTTAACATTAAATATAAATCTAATTATTTTAATAATTAAATTTTATAAATTATTTTAACAAATATTAAAATGAACTCTTTTTAGCGATTGATAAAATTAGGGTTCTTTTTTTTAATAGATAATAAATACCTCGTTAAAATACAATTATGTTAAATTATGAGGCTTTATCAACTTGATTAACCGGATTGAACCAACCGACTCAAATCTTTTGGTTTGGTTTGAATTGAGTTTTAAAATATATTTAGGTTGAGTTGTGGGTTTGATACTCATAACTCGAATTAACCCGACTCAAACCAAAAATAACTCTAATTTATACAAAATTGCAATGGTAAATAAAACTAATTAATTTTTTTTTAAATTATAATGTAATAAATTTTTTTAAAAATATTATTACTTTATAAAATTTATGTAAAAAAGTGTATATTTAATATTTAGGTGTTATAAATATTAGACTTTTATGTGATATTTAATTATTAATATTGATTGTTTATGTTATTTCTTATTTTTAGATTTTTTTTAAAAAAATTTTTTGGTCTTAAAAATATTAAAAGTTTACTCGATAACCCAATTCAACTCAAATCAAATTGAATTGTTTAAATCGAGCTAAATTAATTTTGTGATGAAATAATTTAAGTTAAAATTTTATATTTGTCAATTTAAATTATTTGAGTTGGAATGCAAGTTTGTCGCAAACCAAACCAACCCAACCCAACTCGTCGGACTCGGAACCCTTAAATTACTTGGGCAAAAGGAAGACGAGTCAAATGTAAGTTTTTGACTGACGTCAGACACGCCGCGCATGATTGAAAGTAGCTTGATTTTGTTAAAATTGTAAGAAATAGGAACCGTTCGATCTGTAGAACATCCCTCCTGACTGGCAAGATATTTCAGGTAAAGTGGGGTCGTGATCTGTTCCTATTCGTCGGCAAAAGTTGCGAAAGCAAATATGCTGCCGACCGATGACTTGCGAGACACGTGGAACGTAAAAAAAAGAAAGAAAAGAAATACGGACCGTGCGATAATTTAGAACAGCATACAAGACTTGCGAGATATTTAAAGTAAAGTGGGGGCCGCGTCGGTTCCTACTCCGCAAAGTAGCCAAGCAAAATACTCCGGCCGAATTGAACGATGACACGTGGAACGTTCTTTGCTTCGGGGCGAGATCAATTTCAGCTGGTTGACGACTTCTTCTGGAGATTCGCGTGGGATGGATTCGAAGGAACGCAAGCCAGCTTTCTTATCCGGCGGCTCAGCCTAGCCATCGTTCTTTTTGGCTCCTCGACTCACGACAGTCCGCGTGGCACACATGCACGCTGCATGCTTAAAACAACATGTAAAACCGTTGGAATATTTCTTCTACGTATTGGGGAAAATGAATTTTGGCATTTTGTGTAGGGCCGATCGAGAAATTGACAATACACGCGGATTTATCTCGACGTGTTTTGTAATTGCGATCAATTATCTCCCAACGGATCCTAATGGCTTATCACAACTTAAAATTTGTTATAAGAGAAATGATAAAAACAAATTATAACTATATGCATTTATGTTTATTACATATGAACATCGTACACTTTGGCAAAAAGATACATATGTCATACATATATGAGATATTTAATAAATTATCTAACATATTTAATTTTTTATTATATACTTAATAGAACAATACTAATTTGAGTGTATGTCCAGTGGTTAGATTATTCTAAAGTTGGACATCTCTGTCATGTAATTAACTCGTTAAACTCTTATTTATTAGAGTATCTTTTATAGTGGTTCACAATTTATTAGATTCTATTGTAGCAGACCTACAATTACATCAATTTATTAATTATATTGATTAAAATATTTTATTTATAAAATATATATTTTTTAAATTATATAGTTTTCACATTTAAATTAAAAATATATATATATATAATTATTTAAATTTATATAAAAATTATATTTTTAAAATATTATTTTTATTTAAAAAAGTTATTTAAAAATAATATTAAATTTCTTAAAAATTATATTTTATGAAAATATTATTTATTCAAATAGAAAAGATTTCACGCACCATGCCCCCAAACGCTCGATGCCTTACCCTGTTGGCTAGACATCCAACCAATAAAGGGCTCAATCAGCGTCAATTAGACGACTGTTAAACATTCATAAGGACTTCTCCAACCCAACGCCAAAATGGCGCTAGGTTGGAAAAATGTGACGCTGGGTTGCCCCAACTCTGCACCAAAACTAGCACCATCTTTGCATTGGTGAAAAGTACCGTGCCATTTTGGTGCGACATTGTTCACCAGCGCCAAAAATGGCGGTGGTGTATTGTTATCTTTTTTAAATTTTTTTGATTTATTAAAATTAATAGTTTTCTTTTTTAGTTTAGTTATAATTTTGATCATAAAATTTGTTATTAAAATTATATTTGTTAAGTTATAAATTTAATTATTTTAAAATTTTTATTAATGTTATTTATTTTTATATTATTGAATTTTATTATTTTAGACTTATTTTTATTCTTTATTTTTTAAAATAAATATGTTTTAATATATTGAATTATTTTGTCTAAATTTGATATTTTTTATATTTTGTATATATTTAAAATTTTAATATTATAAAATTGACAATAGATATAAAATTCAAGGTTGTAATTTTTTAAAACAAATTTAGATAATGTATAATAAGAAATATATTCTTAAAAATATAATAAAATAATTTGTAAATTTTATAATATATTATTTATTATTTATTTATTTATCAATAATTAAACACGATATTAAATAAATATGTAAAATAAAATTAATATATAAAAATAATTTTTTAAAAAATAAAAAAAGATAAAAAAATATTTTAAGAATATTTTTTTAGAGTAAAAAATAAAGTTAGGGTTAGAGATGTCCGGATGTCTTAACTTTAACAAGTGTAACTTTAATATCTTAAAATAAGTAATACAATATCGTTATATAGGCCAATAGTGATAAATCATCCATCTAGGACATGCACTTCTTTTATTAGAGGCGAAAGAATGTAATTGGAGATGTTGGGTAGGGAAATGTATTACTGTACGAATCAAACCTCGTGGTTTGTGCACGTTGAAGGCGCAGCAGTGATGGACGGGTTGAGGTTACTGTGAAAAAAGCGAAAAATAGCTAGGATGGGTGGCGGATGTCGCGGGACGGACGCGAATGTGCCAAGTTGTGAGGGTTGGGTCCGATCGCCAAACACTACGTATCCCGCGTTGAACGGATCTACCTACGATCCAACAAGGCTGTATTTTTATATCTAAATCCGCGAGAAATGGTAACAGCTCGCGTACCACAACATTACAAACTTTCCAATAAAACCAAACAAACTTCAATTATGCATTATCTTGAATTGTACTTGAATTAAAAAAGAATAGAAAGCTGTGGCGGAGTTGGGTGAGCCGATGAGCGAGACGGGAAGTTTTTTATGTGTATTTTGCGGGGTAGGATAAGCTGTAAAATTTGTTGGGTAGTGAACGGAATGCGACGAAGGTGGATTCGGAAAGAGAGAAAAAAAAAAAGCAAAGAACATGATGACGACGACAGAGAGACAGACAGGTATGGTGGTGAGCCGAAGGAGTGTTTTACTCTCTTCTTCTTCTTCTTCTTCTTGTTCTTGTTCTTCTTTTAATTGGCTAATGCTCTGATCGCGACAACACAACGAATCTATCTCAATTGATAAGATATTTCAGTCTGATTTCATACCAACAGCGACAGCATATTAATTACATTACAGGAACTCAGGTGCTTTAGGGTTCCGAATTGAGCGTGCGCGAGGGTATTTCCTTTGGGCTCATTTCTTTCTTTCTTTCTTTCTTTCTTCGTTTCTTCTTCCTCTTTTTGGTTTTTTTGTTTATTCTTTTTGTGAGAAGTTAGGAAGTTTGAGCGATTCGAGGATCAAAGTTTGGTTTGTGCAGAGAAATTGGGGGAGTTTTTTCCTTTTTTTGGGAGATTGGGGTTTTAAGATGTAGGAGGCAACTGGCAGGTGCTAAGTGAAGTGAGGAGGGAAATTCTTTCTTAAGTGATTTGAGCGGTGGGTTGGTCGAATAAAGGTTGAGAGAGAATCTTCTACTGCTTCTCCAGGTACGATTCTTATTCGGTTAATGTTCTTCTTCTTCTTCTTCTTTTTTTTTTTTTTTAAATATTTCTGCTCTGTTCTTGACTTTGAGAGAATTTCTTTTATCATAGTTGATAGGAATTAGTGAGGTTATAGTCTGTAACGTGTTGAATTTGTATGAATGGCAGGCTTGTTACTAGATCGGTTAATGAAAGAAAGGAAAATAAATCTCATTATGCTGGTGATAGGAATACTAGTGAAAGATGAAAATAAATGCATCTCATTGAATTCCTCAAAATTACAAAATGATAGCACTTTATAAAATTAAACTCCCAATTAACGTTAAGAACTTCCTTAACTTACCTAAATTGTACCTGAAATCCTTATTAGGAGTCAAATAAACACTGAAGTCCCGACCACAAACACTTCTAGTGTTCTTAATAGATCGCTTAGATTTTTCTTTTCTTTTTCTTTCTTTCTTTCTTTACTCTTTTTTTTTTTTTTTTTTTTTTTTTTTTTTGGAAGAACCGTTGGGAGTTCGATCCTTCCCCTTTGGGGGTTTCTGCATAGGACTAATCTTTCTCTCTTTTTGATTGCAACTTATCAACGCCATTTATGTAAAAGAACAAAAAAGGAAGCTCTTTTATTCAATATATCTTTTCTCTGGGTACAAAAATGATGCCTTTCAAATTAATGTAGCATGGTTATATGCAGGGAAATGGCAACTTATGTGGATCCCCCAAATGGGATTAGGTCCCAAGGAAAGCATTACTACTCAATGTGGCAAACGTTGTTTGAGATAGATACAAAATATGTTCCAATCAAACCCATTGGAAGAGGGGCATATGGCATTGTTTGTTCTTCTTTGAACAGAGAAACACATGAGAAAGTTGCAATAAAAAAAATTAACAATGCTTTTGAGAATCGTGTTGATGCATTGAGAACTCTAAGGGAACTAAAGCTTCTTCGTCATCTTCGGCATGAAAATGTTATTGCCTTGAAGGATGTTATGATGCCTAGCCAAAGGAAGAGTTTCAAGGATGTGTATCTGGTTTATGAGTTAATGGATACGGATCTGCATCAGATAATCAAATCCTCTCAAGCACTGTCCAATGACCACTGCCAGTATTTCTTGTTTCAGGTATCCAATTTTTCATTGTATATTGCTACTTTTCTTGTACTGGAAGCAGTTTTTAGCTGATATTTGGAACTTAGACTTTGTGCAAAATAATTTAGGCTGTAATAATAATATCTGTTCAGACTTGGCTTGTAAAGAAAAATACACAACATTTCTCTCATATTCTCAATTTTAGCAAATATGTTACTCATACATAAGCACAAGATCATAAGAAATCAGAAAATGGTATTTGGAAACAAACCCAGAAGAGAAACAAGTGGGGAAAAAAAAGGTGGAAACTGCTCTCTGTTGTAAAAAAATAGAAGACACCCAGAAGCTATATCAAAAATCACTGGAACATAGCAAAAATCACCAAGAATTGCCATATCATGAAGTAGTAGTAATGCTGGCGCCGTTGGTACGATTGAATCCATGAACAACATCAAATCCTTGAGTGCACTCGCCTGAGAATCTGCAAGATTGTTTTTATTTAATATAAAAGGATTTGATTGGGAAACCTTCAAGCCCTAACTCATCCTTGTGTTGTTCGACAGTTGTCTAGCGATTCTCTGATAATTGCACCTACTTGGACCATCTTGACAACATTAATGATGACATCTTCAGCTACAAGTGATCTCTTTGATACTGAAAATTCAGCTTTATACAATTTGTTGAGTTAGGTTATAGCTCTCTACTATATTTTGTAAAAGGAATTTGACTGTGTCAAGTTAAAATTCTCAAAAATGTTTTTATAGTATTCAACGTATATATAATGCAGACTACATATTGCTCAACAGACCAAACTGTATGATGATCTTTTGATTCTCAAATCATATTAGAGATGTTTGCCATTATTGTTGAAATTCCATTCTCACTACGATTAGCATCCTCTTGAAGAAAAAAAATTAGCCAAATCCCATAATTTAAGATCTAGGGTTCATATAATTTATCTCTAAGCACCCAAAGGAAGCTTTCCTCATTTCTACCTACTTAACTATTGTAATATAAACATTAAAGTACTTACCTTTCAAAGTTTACTCAACAGTGAATGATTTAATTATTCCCAGTACTGCATTATGCACCAACAAACCTTTAAACCCTAACTCATCCTTTTGTTGTTCAACGGTTGTCTAGCGATTCTCTGATGATTGCATCTACTTTGATCATCTCTGACAACATCGGTGATGACATCTCCAGCTCCAAGTGATCTCTCACTAAGACATCTTCTTTTCCCTTCCAATCACATTCAAAGTTTTAATAGAGCTTCTAATACTTTGTCTCTATTTAAAAACTATAAAAAAGCTGAAGAACTTTTTTAAAGCTAATGATATCTTCCAAAGCTTTCATTGCCTTCAATTATTTGAATTAACAATTTGATTTCTCTTCCTTTGTGCATGATTATATTTTTCTGGTTCAATATAATTGAACCAAAAATTTGTATTTTAAACATTCTACTACTTCATTTCGTAGTGGGCCAATGGTTAAGTATTTTTTTTTTCAGTCTTCGTTTTTTTTACTTTTAATTTTCATTGCTTGTCTTTGTTCAACGAGTTAAGTAATTGCTTGTATATCAATTCTTGAGTATTTGAATTAAAGCCTCTTTAGCAATTTGGTTTTGGCTGGGGGTTGTGTGGAACTGAGATATATTTCATATTTTTCTTCTTTTCGAGTATTTTAATTACCTATAACCAACTAAAATAAATAAAATTCTAGGGATCTTTGAATAAGTAATTTATATGTTACTACCTGGCAGCAAATAATCTATAAGAACCTCTAAATAGATATTTGGTTTTGCTTTTATCTAACTAGGGTGTATCGCGCACCATCACCTTCTACCTTGACAACACTAGTTTTTGTTGTTACTTATAACTGAAATATTTCATATTTGATTACCGTTGATTTTTTTTTTAGGGAAATGAAAACAATAGGCATGGATCAAGGCTCTTTTTTTTTTTCTGTTTTAATTAGTGAATTCAATGAGACAAATTTGGAGCTTCTTATAAAGAGCCATTGGGTGAGTCAATGTTTTTGTTCGCTATTAGCCACCCTAAACTTGATGGGATTAGTGCCAATTTGAGTATAAGGAACTCAATGTGTCCTTTGGTGAAACAATTTACCTACAGAGGTGACACAACGTAATAAGTGTAAAAACAAGGTTAACATGCAATCTAATCTTAGACTAGAACAATAGGAGAATTTCTTATTAAGAATCGAACCTAATCATACATAAGTCCTTTGAGCACCTATATTTATAATCAGAATGTTGAAAGCACCCTAATTCAATTAGAAAACAAAATAACTTAAGAAACAACTATATGAATTTAAAAAAATAGAAAATTTGCATAGGAAACTTCTCGGCCCTGGAAAGTGGTCAAAACGATGGAATTTTGGCTTGAAATTGGACCCCAGTGAACCTTAGTTAACTAGGCCACTCGTAGAGTTCAAAAAGATCTTTTCGTCTGTATATTATAATAGTAAAAATTCCACCCGTGGGGAAAGTTATGGCTGTTTGAAGATGACCATCCATTAAGTGTGATGTTCTTTGTCAATAGGGAATGGAAGATACGGAACGTATTCTTTTCAAAGAGGTTGTTCTGTTGTGTGCATGAAACATTGGATTGGAAGTGATGGAGATGGACATATTTTTCTAATTTTTTTTTTGTTTTTGGGTGAATACAGCAAGGAGGTATAAAATTCCTTGAAAAGCAAATTGTCAATATTTGTTTGCAGAAATTAAGCTTGTGGTGATTTCTTTTTGAGACTTTGGTTTTTCTTAGCACTCGGCAATAGATTTTGACTGGGAAAAATGAACTAGCTGATTGCTGTCATGCAGCAATTGGTTCATTGCTCAAAGTAATGTTACAAAATGCATTGAGAAACAGCATTTAAATGTCTATGGGTCTGCAAGAGAGCCTGAGATATTCCTCTTAGATATTGTTAAGTGCTAATAAGTTGCATGAGATGTTGTTGGCTAGGTTGAGACATACTCTTACATAGTTTGATTAACCCCTTGCGAAAGATTAAGTCATATGACGCTAAGAAGTTCAAGAGCAGTAATGTGACCCTTCTATCACATGTAGGTGACTAGTAATTTGAAAATTTGGAAGATTCTTGGGATATGCTCTGAAATTTTAAAGATTTGGAACAAAACATTTAATTGTGATGGATAAGATGGGCAACATATTTCAATTGAATAAGGAAGGCAATTAGTATCACTACATCACAATACGTCTATCTATAGAGATCTTTTTAGATCTATTAGACAAAATAAATAAATAAATAAATAAATATTGTTGTATTGAATGACTCGGGGAATTCAATCGAAGGTATATCAATTATGACAGACATGCCATAAATCCATTTTGGTTCTATAATGAGATATTATACTCTACTTAAGTAGGCCTTTTCTCATCTATATGAGGTAATCTGCATGAATCTACACGATCCACTTTGCTCTACGATAAGTTGGCATTCAAATTATAAGAAGTTAAATCTTTTTTAATTTTACCTATTTATGTTATATTGTTATTTAGGTCTTCCTCTGCCTGATTTGTTATCATGTAATATTGAGAGGTTACCTAACTGGTGCATACAAAGGACTATGTTGAATGTACCCAATCCAAAAGACTTCAGTTGGTTCTCTCTTATTTAATCTCCAATTGGTGTCATTCTTACCATTTCTCAAACTTTCTCATTTCTGATTTAAACCATTAAAGTTTTACCACATTTTTATTGCATTCGCATTTTTGTTACTTTTAATTTGTCAACAGTTTTTTTAATTGCCCAACATTTAGTTCCATATAAGCGTGGTTGGATTAGTAGAATCTCTGTAAAGTTCTCCTTTTAGTATCAATGGGTGTGCACTAATCATATAATACTCTAGAAGCACTTCCCAGCTTGATTCATCCTGCTCTAAGTCTATGGTAAATCAAACATTCTCACTTATTATTCCTTCTTAAAGTGTTATGGACCCAAATACATTAAGATTTTTAATTTACTTCTTATAGCTCTAGATTTGAAGGAGCGAAAATGCACAAATATAGTAAAACTTCATTTGGTAGTTGGCAGTTACCGAACTCGTTAGATTGACTATGATGTGAATCTTAACAGGAAGATCTATTAGTAAAATAGATAATGCACAAAAGTTGAACTAATGTCATAAAGTTGTTCATTTTGGTATTTTCTTGTCTAATTTTAAAGAGGAAGATGAATGTTTGTGAGTTCTGTGAGAAAGAAGGTGCGCCCCTTTGCCAGAATGAAGGAGAGCTGGTAGGTCACTATCTCATCCATTGCAAGTTACCCCAACATCTTGGAAAGGAACTTCATAAGAAGTTGGAGCTAGATTTTGCATCACCATTGTTGATTGATGGTATCTTCCTGTTGTTTAATTACGTGCCTTTTCCTAAGTTTTATGTAAGTTTCGGACGATATCTACAATGGTATTGATTTGGTCCATGTGGTTGAGAAGAAATCACAAAAGTTTTAATTAAAAGAATTAAAAGGAGCCACTTGTGGAATGTTATTAAGATCAGATCTTGCTCACAAGTTGTGTTGGGGGAGTCAGATGTTGGGGCTTTCCTATCTTTTAGGAAATTTGATAAATAAGTGGCCCCCTACTTTGTATCTTATATCCTTTTGAATCTCCTTGTCTCCTGGTTGAATCCTCTTTTTATGGATATACAAAAAGGTGTACTCAATGCACTAGGCTCTTGTGATTAGAACGTGTTCGGAGGAGAAACGATGTTGCCTCACCTTCACACTAAAGAGGCTTATTCAACCTCCTAACCCTCCAAGTTATACTTAAGCAATGTCAATCGTTGTGCCATGGACCATTTTTCTTTGAAGTTACTTATATCATGGGATGAAAGAAAAGACAGCTCATTTTCAGTGACAGAATTTTTGTTTCAAGGGGAAAAAAGAAAGAAAGCAAATCCTTTCCCATGCCCTTTGGTTACTGAACTTTAGAATCCATTTAGTCCCAATCAATTCCACATGGATATTCTTGTAAAAACTTGACATGTTGGAAAAATATGAAATCCTTTTACCAAATGTTAGGAACATGAATGCTTTCTCTTGATACATGAAGATTAGAAAATGTTTATGCGTAGTACTATTGAATTATAAATTTTAATGGTTTAGAGAAAGATTCATAATATCAATGATGTGTTTCTTTTCTTATGTCCAACTGAGGTGTTCATGATAATATCGCCATAGTAACTATCAATTATGGTGGCTCTTGTTGTTGTCATAATTATCATCATCATTATTACTATTGTCGTTCTTGTTAAAGTTTGGATGGTTAAATATAGGATTTCTATTCTATAAACAGAAGTACTACAAAAAGGTTTGTATGGAATAATATGAGGATGGAGTAGAATCCATCCAAAAGGGCCAAAACCACTAAATAACCTAATTCAAGGATCTTTTATTCTTTTACATAGCATTAGCATGATGTTCTACATATTAATTCAACTTTATTTTGCATTTGTAGCATGCCAGTAGTATAGTTAGAAACAAACTCTTACCTTCTCAGATGCAGTGGTGGATGCACCGGACCATGGTGAAATTAAGAACATCAAAGAAAAAAGTAAATGGAAAGATTTTTATGTCCTTCTTGTTTTGTTCCCTTCATCTAGTTCAAAATGTTTGACCTTTTCTGATATTTATATCTGTAATTGCATAAACCAATGCAAATTTTTTGATATAGATTTAAAAGGAGTTATGGTCCTTGCATTTCTGAAGGGTGCTTAATTGCATCAAATTCATTCGTAGTTCTGGATAACTGCTATGTTTTTGTACTGCAAATTCCATGCTAGAAACTAGACCATGGGCATGGTTTTCCACCGATTCCTATCAGTTTATGATGGAAAGACAGATTTCAAAGAACCATCAAGAAGGAAAGGTAAGAAGTGGTAGGGTAGAAGGTGATGCATCATACATATAGAGATAGGTATAATGGACAAGGATCTTCCCTATTAAGTAGGATTACAGGTTAAATGAATTACAGTGCATGCTGTAAGAGACCTAACGCAAGAAATGATGAGTGGCAAAAATCGATGTGGTTTAGACTTTTTACATTATAGATGCGCTTATGATGCAGTTGCGTTAGATTCTAGAGCCATAAAAGACCAAGTGTTGTTTCTTACTCTTTACGGCTTTAGATAAAATCTTCATAGAATATACGAAATTAAACATTTTGAGCTCAAGTAATCTTTTGGCCTTGTTGCAGTCTCTATTTCTAAGTGCAGCAATGGTATTGCTATACCTATATGACTCTAGCTTGTGAATGTAACTTTTCTGTTGTAACAAATTAGAAAAGCCCAATCTAATGCTTGTTGCAAAGCACAAGTGAAAGCGCCTTCAAAACACTTGTTTCTGATGTCATCATTTAGATCTAAAAAAATAATCAAACTAGATTTCTAGGCTCAAGAACAGCTCCATTCTTTGACTATTTGCCAGTAGTTATGAAATTTTAGGGAGTTAATGTGGATCTTATGAGTAATTTTGGATAAATATCCTGTGTTTTTGCTAATTTCATAATACAGGCTAGTCTGTAACTTAGTTTTGTTCATGGCTGAAATTTAGTTGCTGCGAGGACTGAAGTATCTCCACTCAGCAAATATCCTTCATCGGGACCTGAAGCCTGGTAATCTCCTTGTCAACGCGAACTGTGATCTAAAGATCTGTGACTTTGGGCTGGCACGTACAAGTGGTGGAAAGGGCCAGTTCATGACTGAATATGTTGTCACACGCTGGTACCGGGCCCCTGAACTTCTTCTCTGTTGTGATAACTATGGTACCTCCATAGATGTATGGTCTGTTGGATGCATATTTGCTGAACTTCTCGGCCGAAAACCTATCTTTCCAGGCACTGAATGCCTCAACCAGCTCAAACTGATCATTAATGTCCTCGGCAGCCAGAATGAAGCTGATCTCGAGTTCATTGACAACCCTAAGGCTCGAAAATACATAAAATCACTCCCTTATTCTCCTAGAACCCCCTTTACACGTCTGTACCCAAATGCCAATCCATTGGCAATTGACCTGTTAGAGAAGATGCTTGTTTTTGATCCTTCTAAGAGGATTAGTGTTACTGAAGCACTCCAACACCCTTACATGTCTCCTCTCTACGATCCAAATTGTAACCCTCCTGCTCAGGTCCCAATTGATCTTGACATAGATGAGGATCTGGGAGAAGAGATGATCAGGGAAATGATGTGGAGGGAAATGCTTCACTACCACCCAGAAGCTGCTTCAGCCAATGTGTGCGCTTGATTATTAGTTAGTGCCTTTCCTATGAAGTATGATGCACCGGAAGCCAAAGAAGCTTTTTTCGTTCGTGGCATGAGATTCATGCTTCTGTAAGACTATTCTCTTCCTCTATCTCTTTCTCTCACTCTTTTTTCTGTTCCTTTTTAATATATATATATATATATATATATTTATACTTATATAAATCACTTGGAGGGCATGAGTTCCAGGTTTGGTTGTCAAATGATGGGAACTATGAAATCTTGTTTAAGGGTTGTACTATTAGTTTCAAGTCTACTTGGTAGATGGCTTCCTGAAGATAATGTACATGTATAACGGCTGTGTTAAAAGATGGTTTAAGATCTTGTCTGTTGCTAGTTAATGTAGAATCTATTGCTACTTTTTTATTGTAGAATTAGCTTGTTCTCTTGGGAATACGAAACTTTTTATTTTTATTTTTATGATAATTGAAACATTATTTGGTATTTTTCAAACTGATCTGTTGTATAGGTACTTGATTACATGGCGCACTTCTCATTTGCTTTGAAAGGTATTTGCAGAATGTAGAAAAATCTAGTTAGTGGGAGGAAACTAGTACCACAACTCATGTCTGGTGTTTCAGGCAATTTGAAGTGACTTTGAGGTAAAAAGCATCATTTTCATGCACAATTTTAATGTCTTAAAAAGGACAAAAACCTAACAATCACCACTAATACTTGTCAAGCGGCCTCCCAAATTTATTACATTTTAAATTTCACACATGTTCCGCACATCACCTGAATTTTAGATGATAGAACCATCTTGGAATTTTATTCAAATCATGTTTGTCATGGACCCAAAAATCTCCCTTAGGAATTATTGGATCTATGGGACATGATGTCTTAGCTATTCTTTATTATGCAGTGAAGTCAACATCAAACTTTATACTTAAAATATTCTTTATTATGCAGTGAATTCAACATCAAACTTTATTCTTAAAATAAAACTATGTATTTAAAAAAAAAAAAAAAAAAAAAAACCAAGGATGAAGTTTTTGGGCATGTTTTAGAAATCTGGCCTTGCTATTGCTATTAGTTTCTCTCAATGTTTTTGCTTAGGGCCAAGACAGATCAAATTTCTATAGAATTCTAAAGACTTGGTCGTCAAAAGCGTGGCAGAAATTAATTACACAGTGGGGATCAAATTGTACTCCAAACTAGTCAAAACGTGGGGATGCAGCCAGTTCATAGTGCTAATGAGACTATGACGGGACTAAAATGGTGACAAGGATTCGATTTTAATGTTTGAGTGCTTCTTAAAGTTTAAGTTGGCGAGTAGAGTTAAAGTTGGTAGCTGTGAACTTTTGTCAAGAGCTTTCTTGGATGTAGCTCAAGACCGACAGTTTATGAAAATGGGGAATGCATTTGAACTTTAGATTAATAAGTTCAATAACTTTCTAAAAAACTTAGCCTAATATTTTGACTTACATTGAATATTCTTCTCACACTGACAGATATGTCTTTGTCGAACAAAAAGAAAATTGTGACCCTTATCTCTTATATTATAAGTTCATCTTCTGTTCACACAAGAAATTGATTATGAAAGTAGGGTGAGTTTCAGTGTCTTGATAAGAAGGCTAGAAGTAGCAGTGGTTTAGTCACTTTGACATGACTTGGAGGAAGAAGACCAAAAGAAGCAGCCGCCTACTAGGGTTTGGATTAGGGTCAAATTGGTTTGAGTCTTTACATATTAATGATGTATAGATATGATTTGGCTAGGGGTAATGTTATTATTAAAAATCACTTGACTGGAAAGTTACAACTGTTAAATGATGGTTCAGCTATCTATATTAATTGTGAGTAAATAAATTATTATAAACACTCTCTTTCATATAAATAACGACACGTAGTTCACACGTGAAACCTTCTAAGTAAACTTCACTCTAATACTATACTAAAAATTATTTGATTCAAATATGTATATTAATTGTGAGTAAATAAATTATTATTGACAGTGATGAAAAATTCTTAATTCGAAAAGACACAGTTTTTTTTTTTTTTTTTTTTTTTTGTATCTAATGAAAAATGGTGTGATTCACCAATGACTAGTTCCTCCTCTGGTTAGATATCTAGCGTACCCTTCTGTATAGTATGGTGATGGATTCAAATTTCCTCGGTTTCATGTGAAGTGTTGTGCTCTTATTAAGCCTTGTCGTGGCCCTATTGGGTGTTAGTATTAACACTCTTAAGTCTTTTAAGTCAGGATTGTCCTTATCTTTAATGCACTGATTTGAGATTATTTATACCAATGTGATGGTCTGACATATCAAATACTATAAATTGCATTAGAAAAAGAAAAATGAAGTGGGGTTGATTCCATTATAAACACAGATCAATTTGAAAACTTTGAAAACAAATTTTGCTATAGTTTTTTTTTTTTTTGAAAAGTAACATGTTTTATCTAGATCATCAGGCATGTTTGATTAAATTCTTATCTTTTATGTGACCACCACACATATGGGCCCATGTTTTTATATTATGATGAAGTGGATGTCCCCATCAGCACATTGTCATCTGCTGTAGTTTGAGCCTTATCAGTGAAGCAAATAATATAGTTTCAAATTTCTACTGCAATCCCATGCTTCAAGGGAATGGGATGAAGTAAATTCATAAATTATTATTATTATATAAGCATATCCACATGTTGCCTTTTTTTAAAGAGTGTCCTTAAAAGAAAGGTCTTGAGTTTGATTTTATTTCTTGAGTTTGATTTTATTTATTTATTTTACATTTGTATTCTAAATAATGAAGGGAAGGAGATATATATATGAAGAAAGAAGAGAGACACTTTAAATTGGATTATGCCATACGAGTTAATAAATGAATTTCGCCAGTCGAAAAATAATTTTGAAGTATTGAAGCAAAGAATGTCAAAATATGGGAAAAAAAAAAAAAGAGAGCAACGTAATACGTAGGTTATGCATTTATTGAGGAATATTGCATCAATTATGTACATTTTAAAACATTTAATTGTATATTGTTAGTATTGGAAAAAATAGTATTAGCATCCAACATTTATAAAAACATGTTTCTACATATTAAAAAAGGAAGTAAAGAAAGAAAGAATATTCAGATTCAGCTGAATCTGCTGATCTGGAAAGAGTACTGTAAGGGTCTTATCTACCAAAATATAAGCAAGGTTGGCTATTGCATGTGCCTTTTGACTCAAAAACAGTATAATATATTTCCTTCATCTCCTCCTATCTAAAAGCATTTATTTGTTATTTTGAATTTAAGAGAGGAAAATGATCAAGCTTCTGGTGCTTCCATGCATGTTTGTAACCCATTCAGAAGTGAAATAATTAGAGGAAGAAGAAAGCTGGCGGATGAGCTTGTGGGCTCACTTCTTAGTTCACAGGGAGCGCCAGAATTTCTTTTAGTTAGTGTTGGCTTCACTCATACTTCCATGTTTGAAGTTAACTGCATTAAAAAGACGCAGAAAAAGAAAAATTAGCTTCCATGCAGTGCCGGCCCAATAATATCAGGGGCCAAGGCAAAACGATAATTAGGAGTCCCAAAAATAATGGTTAAATTAATTTATAATTAATTTATAATTTTTTTTTAATGATATATATACATGGTTCCTAAAAATGAGGGGCCCCAAGAGCGATGGGCCCAAGGCCGTCGCCCTTTGCGCTCCACCTCGGGGCCGGCCCTGCTTCCACGTAAAATCCAATTTTCAGAGAGAGAGAAAGAAAGATTCCCACGCAATATCGTACCAATTGTTATGTTTCACGACAACAGTATTTGTACTCACCTTAAATAAAGATTGTTGATCACATGATCACTGTACTGTGAAAATGGTAAAGTAACACATTAACTTAAACTTTTCAAAAATCACCCCATTAATGTGTAATAGTTAATGCGATGAAGAATAAATAAAAGTGACGGAAGGAGCAAAGATACTTGACATGACAGTGCTAATTAAAGTAGAAAAGGGAGCAAGCATGCATGCAAGTAATTAAAGGCCATGAGGGAAGCTTCCAGGGAACAGCACAAAATCCTTTAAAGTGCAGAGACTAGATTCACTACTACTAGTACCAGTACTATCACCACTGCTGCTTCTGGTTAAAGCTGAAGTTATATATATATACATACTTGATGTTTCCTGGTGCATGAGATCAAAAATAAGATCAATTTGCGTTGCCTACAGGTGAGGGAGATAGATGCTACAGCTATATATCTATCAAGTGGTCTTTTGCAGTACCTTCCATTAAGGGTCGGAAATGAAAATTGCAAAGGGGTCCCACTTGATGAAGATATGCACAACCTAGCTAAATGGCTCACTAGTTATTCATGAGCATTTAAATTTACTATAACTAAAAAAGATTCAATTTTCAGTAACAAAGTATTTATTCTTTACTTATAATTTTGAGCTACTTTATACATGAATCATTTGTTAGTATTGCATTAAATATATTATAACGACGATAAGGTATTGTTCAAGTGGTGAAAAAACTCCTTGAGTGAGGTCATACATTTGAAACTTTTTTATGTAGAGAAATTTCGTATAAACCTTATTTTGAACATCAAATATCACAACATATGATGTATTATGCATTTATATCATTGGCTGAAATTGTTAATGTGTGCTTTAAAATAAGTTTAATTTCATTTATTCAATGATTATAAGTTTATGTTGTAATATTTTAGTGTCTAATATAAGGTTTATATAGCATTTCTCATTTATATATAGAGTAAGTCTTTGTAGAAAGACAAATGCTCCTTATAGAATTCCTTCTAAAAAACACTAAATTAGTTGCACGAAACCTAAATTAAATAAAAAAAAGACCAAGACCAACAAAATTACTATTTTCATTATATATATATATATATATATATATATATATATATATATATAAATATCAGTATAAACTAAAGATCTAACTAAATTTTTTGAAAGTTGTTAAAAATAATGTCATTTATTACTTTTTCTTTTCTTTTTTTCCTTTTTCCTTATATGTTATCACCATATCACTATAAACTAAGGATCTAAATAAAATTTTTGAAAGTTCTTAAAAATAATGTCATTTCTTACTTTTTCTTTTACTTTGTTTTTTTTTCCCCCCTTTTTCCTTTGCAAGGAAACAGGTAGTTACAAACACAAGTTGGTCAAGAGCACTCTGTCCCTTGGTCTCCCCAGTACAAGATAATGCAAAGCACCTCTCAAAAAACAATATAAGTAGTAGGATGAACTTATAACAAGTAGCTAGGATAATCCCAAAAAGAAAAGTACGCGGGACGTGGATGTTTTGCAAACTTAAACCCTAAACCCTCCCCCATTTTATATTGAGAGCTACGGTGTCTAATATCCAGCTCGCTGGTTCTTTATTGAAAAAGAAGAATATGATGATGATATCCCCAGCTACTGTGGACTCCAAAGCATGGTCTTAAATTAACGCGTCGCTGACATAAACCATCTAATTTCTCAAAGGATCTCCTCGATCAATAAACAAAAATTAATCACAAGTGGACTTCCATTTGTAAACTGTTATTTGGGTTGCTTCATGTCATGAAAAATTCAAATTATGGAATGATCAGATATATCTTTTGTCATAATTAGTCACAATACTTATATATCCAATCAATTAATTAGTATCTTGTCCGTAAAACATTGGTGACATATTCAATCCGTGAACCTTGAGGGGTTAATCACAAGAACATGCATGAGAACTAATGAACTGAAGTAACAGGTAGGTATTTCAATTACTACTTAATATTATTTTAAAGTATATATTATTTTCTTTGTCTGATAATGTAAAATAAGCATTATATTAAATATTGAAGCATTTAGTGTTCAAAATAAGACGTATATGACATTTTATATTTGAAAATATGTTGGAGAGATTTAAAGGGTGTAGGTAAATGATATCTAATCATTTAGGAGTTTTAGGAGTCAAAGTAAAAGAAATGTTCCACTAATTAATGCCAAAGGGCATCTGAACTTTAAAAAGTATTCGCATATACTAGGAACAGAACTCCCCAGCGTTCTGTGGAGTGCTTTTGTTGCTTTTTGTTAAGGCCAATTGGATAGACAATTCGTGGCTGCTTTCTGAAGGAATTTCCATGCATTTGTCTTTATTATATATATATCATGAATGCTTTTTACAGCTAATTTCTAATTGGGTTCATTAGTCTTACACAATAAGCCAAATTGGATTTTCACCATCCTATCAGTTTTTTTTTTTTTTTTCCTTTTTTCAAGATGAATTGAGAAGACCACACCATTTACTTCAACAAGAACATGGATATTATTGACAAACCTATATAATTTTCAATGATATTTCATTTGATTCTGCTTTACATGCACTTTAATTTTTAATTTTTTCTTTTCAGGATAATGGTGTCCCAACTAAATGCATTCAATGTTCAATAGTAAAGTAGTTCATCAAAAACTACATGTATTTCATGGAACCAAAAAATATATATATGAAAAATGAAAAATGAAAACTAATCTTGCAAATCTAAGAAAACTTCCTAGATTTTTGCCTTAATCTGAGACTTCCATCCTCCTAAACCAACGAGCTATACCCAGATGAGTTATGTATATGTTGCTATGACAAAACAGCTATATAAAAATACGAATAACAATTAGGACACTCCTAACTCATTAATTTGGCTAACAGTACCATCCAATAAATAAAATGAATTGAGATCATCTACAAGGTCTTCAAGCTTAACTACTACTAATTTTTTCTATTCTTTGTTTTTTTTTTTTTTTTCAATAAATCTCCCTTCAAAATTTCGAACAATAAAGACTTGTTAACTTGTGAAGTTAAAGCCGCCAGCACTGAAAGCAACTAAAGCCAAGTCCCTAATTTCTCTTGCCCGGACTTCGTAGCTTACGCAACTGCGTGAAAAAAGCGTTGATTAACAAAGAAGCTTTAATAGACACAAATTCTAAATTCAATAAATATTAAATGTGCTTTCATTCGAACTCTTTAAGTCAACAAGGTGCTACTTATTTCTGAAATGTCCTCCATCCACCCAAATAACTCAATTATATGGTTGCCAGGTTCTTACCCACTAGTAGTTACATATACATACGATGGTATGAAGGCACCACAACTTTTACGGCCTTATAGATATACAAAGATATTCCTGCTTCTATTGATAGCATTGAAGCCCAACTTGTCTTGGTGCTGAAGCTTAGTTGCAGAAGCAGACAAGATAGGAATCATAGAAGCAATGTGTAAAACCACTTTGCAGGAAAGTTGAGTATCTCCAAACTGTTTATTACTTCACACTCTTAACAGTGTCACTATGACAATGATGGTTCCAACACTGTCTCTAGCTAGTTATATTATATATTCAGATATATATATATATATATAATACATATTAGTACAAGTTTGGCAAGTCTTTTTAATTTGATGGTTTCAAGGGTTATAGCTTTTGTTTTTCACCACATGATAAAAATGTACAATGGTACATAAGTATTTTCCATGTCATCAGCAGTACTACAAGCTTTGTTAATTAGGATATGCTTTTTCTGGCTTTTTATACTTTAGAAAAAGAGTGGTTGGCACGATCTCTCTAGTCTCTGCTCTATATTTTCATATAAGAGAGAGCACATTTTTTCTCATCATGTGACACCGAAAGGGAATCTCACCAATCTAAGGAGCAGCTGCCAACTACACCATGGAAAGTTGAAAGTTTAAGTTCAACAACTGCTTGCCCTCGCCCCCTACTATTTGTTCTTCCAAATCAACAACTATTCTCTTTTTTAAACTAAGTAATGTAATATACTTGTATCTATGTATATCTTCATTTATAGAGCAGTAACGTTATCTTATACAATTTATAAGGGAAATGTGACCTCTTCCCTGCCCTCTTGGAGTGACTGGCTAGGACTTCTAAAAGCTCAATCTAAGAGAGAAAAGAATATTCTTAAAAAAGAATATTTTTTTCATAATTTCCTTGTGAGACACGTCAGACTTTTTTTTAATGGTTATACTATCCATCTATTATGTAACGTACAAAAAAAACTAATCCTCGAATTAACGCATTATTTTATTTATTCATAAAATATAATTTATCTATAATTACATTTTCTTTTCTACATACGAATAATATAAACTATTCATAATTACATAAACATCACACATAATTATTTGAATTTTAAAAATAATTTATTTAATTTATTAACCGAGTTTTTGACAAAATTAAAAAAAGAAGTGCAATAACGCTTGATCCTACTAAGTGTTTGAAACAATGTACCTTATGATGTAAATGCACGGCCAGCATTTATTTGTTTAATAAACGCAGGCCGAAAGCCCATTGGAGCTGGCCTAATTTTATTAAACTACATACAGATAAAGTTTTCTAACGGAGAAAATGGCTTCCTTAGGAAAGAAGGCAAAAGCGAAGTTGAAGGGTCAGACGAGAACACCCAAACAAAGAAGATGAACAAAGATGTTGATGCTAATTGGTTGAAAAAATTGAAGGCTTTGAACACTAGAGTTGTCATGAATGGTCACTGGGACTCGAGTTGTGACTGTTAAACGATGGTTCCATGAGTACTTTTTCTCATGGAGGAAACCCAAGATTGCTTTTTATTTATAAAGGTTAGGGAGCTTGCCAAATGCCTTTCCCCATTCGCACACCCATGACATTAAAAAGTGGGCATTGCCTGCTGAAGCAAAGTGACATAGTGGCTTAACTGCGCACCCAAAAGTACAATAAAGCAAGTTGTGAGTGATGGTTACTAAAGTTGAAATATCGATCATATATATGATCAAGTTGCTCAATTTTATTTTGAAGGCAAATACATGAGTAAAATCAAGTCAATATGCCCATGAAATTCAATTGGGTACATCTTCATGTGAGAGGTCTACCAGCTGCTTACAATTTTGAGAAATTTATTTATTTTTATATTATTTCTTAGTAGGTTATTTTTTATTGAAGGGTGCGCCCTGATTTAACAGTTGAGGGTACTCTTAACATAATATGAAAGTCGCATATATAAAATTAAAAACAACGGCTCTAACATTGAGGTCAGACGACTAAATACATATATACATTGCAAATTGCCTAAACACAAATAATGGTAGGGGTCTCATTGCGGTGCTATGCACTCTTATACTGAATGGGTATTATGTAGAAGGATTATAAAATTGAATCAATAAAGCGACACAGATAGGATAGGGCAGGCCAGAGTATAAATTTTAAAATGCTGGTATGGGTCTAAATATAATTCACTTTACACCAAGGGCCACAGATAAGGACCACAGTCCTACATTAGGAGGATAAATAAATTATTCATATAAATACTTTAAGGAGGCTCCTTTTGTACAAATTGAAAATTTATCAATTAAATCTATGTAATGGTTGGTAATTAGAGATATAAGATCAGAGAGAAGGGGCCCAACTTGAGATGGTGGGTGAAGAAGAGTGAAGAAGACGTGTGTGTGTGTGTGTGTGGCGGGGATGGAGAGAGATCGCATGGAAAAAGGGACGGCAAGAGAATAAGGAAGAAACAAAGGGCAAATTGTCCCTTTTATAGGGCACACTGCCGCTTTAGCCAAGTAAAGAAAACACTATCAGTGGAATGCGAGGGATGAAAGAGGAGGACTTGATTTTGAGGGGAGGAGAGGATTTGTTAATAAAGTGGGATGTCGTGCATGAGGTGTGGACCATTGCAAAACCGCCCATTTTAAATCTCTTGCTGTAAATGGTAAGAGCTCTTGCTTTTTTTTAAGGTTTGAAGATAGAGTTACGCAGATGCAATATCCTAAACAATGACACTTCCAAACTTGGTTGGCCCTACGGAACACGCCAACTCAATTTTAAGTTTTCGAACAACACACACGAAAAATAAAATAAAATAAAATCATCCGTAACTTTTGAAATAAGATTAACTATATGGAGTTTGGAAAAGTACATTATATTAAGTTGAAATAAGATTATATATATATATATATAATTTATATTAAGTTGAAGTCACAAAGAAATTACTGACCTGGATAGTGGCCATCAGTTAAAGCTAAAGGTAGAGCAACTTTCAACTGAGGGTGAACCCTAGCCTTTCATTTCAAATCCTTAAAAAAGGGTAAAACCTAAATGTGGTACTTGCATGGCCAAATGGATATAGATAAAACTGCTATATAAAGAGCTAAATACAAAGCTGATTCACAATAAAAAATTTTAAAAAAGAAGAAGAAGAAGAAAAAACCATGAAGCAAAACCGCCATTTCTTTTATTAGGGAATATAATAGATGATAATGCGAAACTAATATGCTGCAGTAGTAGCCATGCACTAAAAGATGAGCCACATCAATTCATTATATGGTTGTGATTTCTTTAATAGCATTTTTTTTTTGTAAAAAAAATTCTAACAATTATTGTAACATTTTCATATAACAATGATATTATATATAGTAAGTTCTTTTAAAGGCTTCTCACAGTGTATGTTGGAGCATATGATTAGTCTCCATTGAAATATAATTAATGGTAAAGCTTTTTAAATGATGGCAACTTCAAAATTTGACCTCCAAAATTTATTTACGAAAATGGACTTCGAATTCATTATTGATCTCATAATTTCATATCCAAACCTACTTGTATATAACAGTCCCCATAGGAGGTTTTCATTGTAAATAAATGAAAACCGACAGCCTCCTCCCCACCGTGATAAAAATATTCATGGGATTTACAGAAACAAGAGTTCCCCCCCCCTTTCAGAAAAAAAAAATATACATATATATTTGTTGGATGTGCTTGCAAAAGTGTAAGAAAGGAGGGCTTTGTAGCATAGAGAAGGTCCTATAACAAGAACAATACCAATAAAACAAATTGCACTGTAGTGCAAAAGCACGATTAGAGGTGACAATTTGTGACACGACACGATAACCCGACACGAATACGATACGAAGTTAATGGGTTTAGGTTTAGCATAAACAGGTTTGGATCAAAACAGGTCAAACACGACTAAATGCGGGTCATAAACAGATTAACCTGATAAACCCGAAAATGACACGTTTAACACGATTATGTATAAGTTAAGAAATAAACTATAAATAAGTTTATTTAAAATTAATATATTTATTAATTTGTTGATAGTGTAATTTATTTATTTATTTTTTAGATATAATTTTAAAATTTTTAATTTATTTTTAATATATTTTATATTTTTATTAATATTTTTTATAAAAATTATTTTAAAAATTGATTATAAAAAGTTAAATAGGTCATATACAAGTACACGATTATAAACCCGGTTGTGACACAACCCGCTTATGACACGACCCGCTTATGACACGACCCGTTTACAATATATATGATACGACTCGTTTACGACACAACTCATTTATGACACGATGACCCAAATTACTACCCCTAAGCACCACAATGGCTAAATAAATAAAATAAATCGAAAAAGAGCGATGAACATGGTTTATATTTTTACCAATTAAATAAGTTTTTCTTTTTTGGGCATGTTTTTGAATCTCTTACTAGTCAAGTATAAATAATAATAAAAAAATCTTATTTTATTATCATATTAGATAAAAAAAAAACTTATAAAAACTATTTCCATAATAGACCTACTTATTTAATGTATGTTATCAAATCTTTCATTAGGAATTAAACATTATATCCCAATCATGATCCATTAACCATTAACCAAGGGCATCTCAAATGTAATTATTGATCAATGGAAACACGAGTGTTATATGGGATAAATAGACATTAGATTAAATTATTTTATTTTTGTATTAAAAATTATAATTATAATTTTACTACTATCAAGTATCATATAAGATAGATATTCTCTTCTTATTAATTATGTGACACTTTTTTAAAAATACAATTTTTCTTTTTAAACTAAAAAAATGCTTTGAGGTTTTCTTCTCCTTTTCAAATTTGTGATTACTTTGATATTGAATTCCAGGGCAGACACCTATACGTAATAAATAGAGCATTGAAAGCTGAAACTGTTTATATTTACCTTCCATCCTCCTTACATTTTCATGGACCCCTCAAATTTGATGAAAAAAGAAAAGAAAAACTAAAATCCTTCCAATCGAGATCAATAAATATCGATCAACATTCAACATCACTCAAAGATATATGCAGAAAAACTCTAAAATCATATTAAAAAAAAAAAAAAAAAGATATGGAAAACATCATTTGAGAAGTACCTCAAAAAGTTTCCACTCTACATGCTTTTACAAAACTTTGTGATAATTCCACGTTCGTGTTTCCTTTTTCAAAGATTATTTTTAAACTTATATATATATATATAAGTTTATATGTTGAATAGTTCAAAACTATATATAAGTTTGTATGTTGAATAGTTCAAAACCGGTTCGGACCAATCACCAGTTATGCAACTTACCTTGAACGTTTTTGAAAGTTTCATGCCATTTAGAAACGTCCCTACATTCAACATTTGCAATTTATTATCTTTTCACTCTGTTTGATCTCAATTATTCTCATTAGCTCCCTTTTATATAAATGCAATTAATGAAGAAGTCAAGTGTTATGTCTGCACATATAACTAACAATGTTTCTAAATAAAAATAATTAATAGGGATTAAATTTAAATTTTAACATATTTTTAATTTACTATCTAATAGACTTATTCCAATAAACGGCTTATCAAAGATATCCAAATTTTAGCGTATTCAAATGAGGTGTGCATTTAGGAACAAGACGACTCATAAGAGGATAAATCTATAAATTTCAGTGTCAATGTAATGGAGTGATGTCTGACTATTAGTGTGAGTATTTGTCTATAAAGACTAATGGAGAATAGTGTCGACATGTTAGAGCTTGTGGTTCGTTACACTAATACATCAGAAACCCATAATACAAAAATAATTATAAATTAAAAAATTATCTTTAATTAATAAAAGGGTATAAACTAAAAAGTATGCGACAAAAAGGGTATAAACTTACATATATATATATATATAGTTTATATGTTGAATAGTTAAAAAAAAGAGTCCTCCCCCCTCAAAAAAAAAAGAAAATTATATATATATATATATATAAATTAATGATTAGTAGTTTTGTGACTATACAAAATCAATATTTTGATTTTGCTTTTTTATTAAAAAAAATAAAGAATTATTTTGCTTACTTGAAAACTAACTCATTTTTGGTCTTAATCTAGAATAGTTATTCTATTTTATTCTAGTTTTTTTTTATATTATTGTAATACCCACAAATTTCAACATTGTAATACTCGAAATTCGAAAAAAAAAATTTAAAATTTACTGTTACTATTTAAATATACGGTTACTGTGCACAAATACGGTTATTATTTTGTCGACAGACAAAATAACTTTCGGCGGGTTACTGTAGCTATAGTAACAGGTACTGTAG
Source organism: Tinospora cordifolia (assembly GCA_030144865.1). Lineage (NCBI taxonomy): Eukaryota > Viridiplantae > Streptophyta > Magnoliopsida > Ranunculales > Menispermaceae > Tinospora > Tinospora cordifolia. The sequence continues at coordinate 26,057 of JAJIYU010003496.1, forward strand.
TCACAGTAAAAACTATTTACAACTGTGCAGATTCGTCTTTTTCTGCCAGAAAAATCTATATAAACCTCCCCTCATTTTGAAAATTCATTCCAGCAAGAAAGAAAGAATTTCTTTGCTTACTCTCTTCTCTTCTCTTGTTTTTTAGTTGTTTTAGACAGCAAATATAGTAGTAGGAAGGAGAAAACCCCAGTTTCTGCATAGCAGTAGTGAAGATCTACTGTTGGGTGCCTCTTTTGAAGCAATTGGAAGGTGTTTCTGATCAAAGCATGTATAATCACTCTGCTCTAGTCTTTATTTAAGTTGAGAAATGTTGTTGTTCATTTCAGTACACATACGTAGTTTACTGTTTATATATACGGTACTGTTCATACGGTACTATTTACGATTACTATTTGGCACTGTTCATATATACGGTACTGTTCATGGACATCGATTAAATCATATTTTCGAAACGTAGATCCTGAAGACTGTTGGTCAAATCCTCGAAACAAGTTGAGATAGTACAGCAAGGATTCAAAGAAATACTACTGAGGTGGAAGTGATTACTCTACTCTCTAGTATTATTTGAATTTTAATGCTGAATATGTGATGTTTGCATTGTTTGAATATCTA